>JAWPHD010018094.1:0-41485 GCA_037043455.1 Cyrtodaria siliqua | reverse complement strand
CTATTCTTGCCGGGGAACCACAGACAGCGGTCCTATTCTTGCACGGGAACCACAAACAATGGTCCTATTTTGGCCTGGAAACCACAAACAATGGTCCTATTTTTCCCGGGAACCACAAACAGTGATCCTATTGTTGCAGGTGAACCACAAACATTGGTCCTATTCTTGCAGGGTCCTATTTTTCCCGGGAACCACAAACAGTGGTCCTATTCTTGCAAGGGAACCACAAACATTGGTCCTATTCTTGCAGGTCCTATTTTTCCCGGGAACCACAAACAGTGGTCCTACTCTTGCAGGGGAACCACAAACAGTGGTCCTATTCTTGCAGGGGAACCACACCGGACTAGACGAAATACGTTAAACAGTTAACACAAAGATGATCATGAATATGTGATAAAAAAAAGCATAGAAAGCCAAGGAGTAAGTACTACTCAGTGACTTGACAGAGGACAGAGCAACACGAGAATATACCGTTACGGCAGAGGACAGAGCAACACGAGAATATACCGTTAAGGCAGAGGACAGAGCAACACGAGAATATACCGTTAAGGCAGAGGACAGAGCAACACGAGAATATACCGTTAAGGCAGAGGACAGAGCAACACGAGAATATACCGTTAAGGCAGAGGACAGAGCGACACGAGAATATACCGTTACGGCAGAGGACAGAGCGACACGAGAATATACCGTTAAGGCAGAGGACAGAGCAACACGAGAATATACCGTTAAGGCAGAGGACAGGGCAACACGAGAATATACCGTTAAGGCAGAGGACAGAGCAACACGAGAATATACCGTTACGGCAGAGGACAGAGCAACACGAGAATATACCGTTACGGCAGAGGACAGAGCGACACGAGAATATACCGTTACGGCAGAGGACGGAGCAACACGAGAATATACCGTTACGGCAGAGGACAGAGCAACACGAGAATCAACCGTTAAGGCAGAGGACAGAGCAACACGAGAATATACCGTTAAGGCAGAGGACAGAGCGACACGAGAATATACCGTTAAGGCAGAGGACAGAGCAACACGAGAATATACCGTTAAGGCAGAGGACAGAGCGACACGAGAATATACCGTTAAGGCAGAGGACAGAGCGACACGAGAATATACCGTTAAGGCAGAGGACAGAGCGACACGAGAATATACCGTTAAGGCAGAGGACAGAGCGACACGAGAATATACCGTTAAGGCAGAGGACAGAGCGACACGAGAATATACCGTTAAGGCAGAGGACAGAGCAACACGAGAATATACCGTTAAGGCAGAGGACAGAGCAACACGAGAATATACCGTTAAGGCAGAGGACAGAGCAACACGAGAATATACCGTTAAGGCAGAGGACAGAGCAACACGAGAATATACCGTTAAGGCAGAGGACAGAGCAACACGAGAATATACCGTTAAGGCAGAGGACAGAGCAACACGAGAATATACCGTTAAGGCAGAGGACAGAGCGACACGAGAATATACCGTTACGGCAGAGGACAGAGCAACACGAGAATATACCGTTAAGGCAGAGGACAGAGCAACACGAGAATATACCGTTAAGGCAGAGGACAGAGCAACACGAGAATATACCGTTAAGGCAGAGGACAGAGCGACACGAGAATATACCGTTAAGGCGTCAACTAGACACGAGTGAAGACAAACATCCTATTCGTGGTAAACTGTAAATGGGTCGGTCAACCACGAAACGGGCAATGTGTTGCAAAAAGATAAGATCGTTACCTCGTTTTTTTAACGCGTATAATACAGATTGTATGAAAGTTATCATGACCGAGAATCTTACCATAGAAGGTGCCCAGTTATTAAATGCCTTTTATAGTTTAAACTTAGATGAGAGTTTTAAACATGTTCAAAGTTGTATCAAAATTTATGGTAACAGTAGCTCTGATGGAAAAACCAAAATAGGGTACGGTACGAATGTGTTTTGAAAAAGTCATCAACTTTACTGCAATAACCGGAAAAACGAATAAGCTGAGAACCGTATACCCAATAAAAACGTTCTAGGGGAACATCCCCGTCTAAGGGGAGGTAATGTGAACATGACAAATACAAAATGAACATGATTTCGGGGACGTGTTGGGGGGCGGCATTTTAAGCCTCTGCACTAGCCCTATTCTTGCCTGAAATCACACCTTTAGGCCAGCATGATTCTATAAAAACGTCGCCATCCGCCTGCGGTGCTGTATGCTCTTTAAAGATGAATGGCCACCCTTTTTGTTGTATTATCAATTAACAAATTTTACTCTTAAACATCATATGCACATTTCTTGATAGTCCCAAAGAGAAACATATATTTAAAACCGATACTAAGTTGTATGTACAAATATGATCACTTGCATGACGTAGATAACTAGTTTACCACTGCGTGACTGCACGGGGAAATGAGGTAAATCTGAATTGTATAGCTACACAACTATTGCCAGATAATTGATAAATACATTTACCTGTGGATTAATTTACCTGTTCAAAGTTTTCTACGTCAACAAATACAATCTTATTCTCGCTTTTCACAGATATTGCAATGTGTGAATTGTAAATATATATTGTAGTGTATTAATTTCGATTTAAATAAACATTAACATGTTCATGAAACGAAACATGGCGGGAGAACTTTAACAAGAAACTGTGACACAGAATATCACAACCAGACGGGAACACTATGACGCAGAATATCACAAACAGACGGGAACACTGTGACACAGAATATCACAAACAGACGGGAACACTGTGACACAGAATATCACAACCAGACGGGAACACTGTGACACAGAATATCACAAACAGACGGGAACACTGTGACACAGAATATCACAACCAGACGGGAACAATTCTACCATGAGACATTACATGAGACTATTAAATGATACACATCTGTAATTTTTGTTGTCAAAGTTGTCGGAATTGTGTCCAATGTTGTATTGACACATTCCATTGATTACACTGCAAAAAAGTTAGATTCAACACCAACACTGGGTATACAGTTTAGTCATGAGATCTGCCATACGTCAGTTGATTTAGGGTCAGTAAGTTAAAAGTCAAGGTCACTGTCAAGTGAAACTTAACCTTTAAACCTTGGTAAATGCTCGCCCAGTTTGTTATCTTAAGTTCTAGAACTAATCTTCATGAACTTGTACATGTGTGTATTGGCGTTGGTCATGCATGCTTTGAGTGTGGGCCAGTAGGTCAAAGGTCAGTGTCACCGTGACCTGAAACTGAACCTTTAAACAAGAATAAATGTCCGCCCTAATATGTATTATCTAAAGTTCTAGCAAACCAATCTTCATGAATTTCTGTTTGCATGTTGTATAAGCGTTGGTCATACATGCTTTGAGTGTGGGGTCAGTAGGTCAAAGGACAATTCACCGTGACCAGAAACTGAACCTATAAACACTAATAAATGTCCGCCCTAATATGTGTTATCTAAAGTTCTAGTGAACCAATCTTCATGAATGTCTGTATGCATGTTGTATAAGCGTTGGTTAGTTATACATACTTTGAGTGTAGGGTCAACAGGTCAAAGGTCAATGTCACCGTGACCTGAAACTGAACCTTTAAACATGAATAAATGTACGCCCTAATATGTGTTATCTAAAGTTCTAGTGAACCAATCTTCATGAATGTCTGTATGCATGTTGTATAAGCGTTGGTTATACATGTTTTGAGTTTGGTTTAAACATATTTCTTTGACAGCGATTGCGACTTATACTAATCACTCTCGGTGGCACTAAGCCATGCGGATTAATTATCTTTCTAAACAATATGGCCACGTTGAGGAATGAATCCACGACCTCTCCATCTCGAGTCCGATGCTCTACCATGGTACCATGCACTCCAGCTGCTTTGAATTTTCTGTTAGACAATCAAAGGTCATGGCCTTAAATTATTGTCTAAGTGATCTAACTCTAAGTTCAAATGTACCAATCTTAAAAATAGAAATGTGTACATACTCCAAACTCATGAAAGAGTATTAGATAGCAACTTGGGCGTACGAGTCGTAATTTAACGATTTTCGAGGTATTAAGTTCTGTGACACTGACTGCAGACTGCAGATTTTGAATTAATTCGGTTTATGACAAACCTCAATACATACGATGATACGAAGTATATAACAGTTGGTGAAAAAAAGTGTTCCTCAACCGAGACTCGAACCCATGGTCTCTGGTTTATCGTACCAGCGCTCTAACCACTGAGCTATCGAGAACATACGGTTAGGAGTCGATTATACACCATTTACGTGTACCCGATTACATACACCCCCACAAGACTGAAATTCGTCCCTGAATTTCTAATTACACAGGAGAACCACTGCTGGTGTTTCTCAGCATGATCCCGGACGAGCCCCAAAATATAACAGGTGGTGAAAAAATCGTGCCTCAACCGGGACTGGAACTCAGGGTCTGTGGTTTATCGTACAGCGCTCTAACCACTGAGCTATCGATATAACATGGGGCGTCCGTGGCCGAGTGGTTAACGTCTCTGACTTGAAATCACTTGCCCCTCACCGCTGTAGGTTCGATCCCTCAGGGGCCTAGGAATCTTTATGTGAGGAAGCTATCCAGCTGGCTTGCGGAACGTCGGTGGTTCTACCCAGGTTCCCGCCCGTGCACGAAACTGACCGGAGGGGCACCTGGGGTCTTCCTCCACCAATGGAAGCTGGAAAGTCGCCGTATGACCTTAGCTGTTGGTGCGACTATAAAATCCAATTCAATCAATCGATATAACATACGGTTAGGAGTCGATTATTCACCATTTACCTGTACCCGGTTACATATATTATGTTCCCACAGAAAATGAAGAAACGCAAATACATAAATCTGTTTTATTCAAACTGTCTTATTTCTCATTTCTCGCACAACGTTTTAATATATCAGCAAATGCGTAAACATACGTGTTGCTGTCAGTCAAGGTGGAGATTTACGGCGTTATTTATTATTGCCACACGTCACAGATGTCTGGTGTCTTCTGTCTTATATCTAGCAAGAATGTGGATTACACCTTTGAAATGCTGAGTTCGTCTTACTTATTTTTTAATAATTGGACAAATACATAAACGTATTGTAGGACGTACAGTGACATATTAATTAGCGTCAACATTAAATGAACGTTTTGTAATTTATAATATTAATTCATAATCGTATACACATATTTTGGATCTATCCGAAGGTAAGTGATTTTTATTCTTATATTTAAGAAGTGTCTTTGAATTTATACAAACGTATGGATACAAACGTATGTTTTACGATAGTATTGTATAGTCAGCATTTTTATACTGGTAAAATAAGCGTTTGAATAGTGTTTTAAGTCATTTTTAGCACATGTTAGTCCATATATGATGGTCGATTTTTTTTATGGTAGAGGCAGACCACTCCACTGTGTATGTACCTCCCGCTATCCGTAATAATCGACACTTTCTCACGTGAAAAGTCGAACTTCCAGTGGGATTCGAACCCGCAGCGATGAGGGGCGAAAAAGTCTGAAAAATAAGAAATGTACTGGGAAATAAGACAAAAAGGGGACTGTTGACGATCTGGAAAGGTTTTGGTGCTAAATTAAAATGAAAACAAAAGCTAGATTTTATTTTGAAAAACACCAACATTTGACATACATGGTAAGAGATCGCACACTTGCAGAATGGTACAGATCAATTAATCGATTACATATACAAAATAATGAAGTGTTATCAAATCTAACAGACTGTGTTTAGTAATGACATCTATATATTTTATCGACAATTCGCGCCACATTGAGAATATAGATATAAAAATCGAAAAGGAAAAGCAGCATTCAAGGACGACAGTAAACCACAAACACACAGAGAAATAAAGAACAAATTTAAAGATGAATAAAAGGCCAAATAAGGCATCACAAACACAAACGGGTTGACAATAGGGCTACCGCCTTGGAACGATCAATGGCAAAAAAGGCCGCTGGGGGTTTAAACCAGGTTTCAGGGTGCACCAAACATCACACTTACCCTACTGTCAACCCACTAAAACGGGACAGTGTAAATAAAGAAATCACCGCAATGAACTATTCTCTAACCAACAAGGCAGCATTAATAGGCAATGTAAGTAAAACACAAAGATGCTCGTGTATATATAAATGCAAAAAAAAAAAAAGCATAGAAAGCCACACAGAAAGTACTCAATGACTTGGCAGAAGCCAGAGCAACAAGAGAATAAACCACTGAGAGCACGACAAGACAAGACTGCAGACAAACTTTGCATGGAGATAACTTGGCCATATAAAAAGCTCTGTGGCTAAATTGTCTTGTATTTGTATACCATAATAATACTATTTTGACTTTGTATTAAGACATTTTGTTAAATCGCTCTAGCAAAACACATAATTTACCTGTTATTTGACCCGTACACCTTTTTTTGTGAGGTCACATAGCCATAATTAAAGCAAATTGTAGAAAATTAGAAGTCTAATATGTTATAGAGTTTGTTAATCCAACTTACGGAAATATTATTTATACATTGAAATAAAAGAACTACTACATAATATATAAATAACAGACTCCCATTTGTCCCATGGTAAATGTTTAGGCTCGGGATTATACCATACTTTGTGAACGCTTTTAAATTGAATTGAATTAGGTTTTTACAAATACAAGAAAGGAAATGGAATGAACATGCCTCCATTTACATTGAGAATGGGCATGGAACTGTCTGATCTACAGAACTGCAGAATGAAAATGAAGAGGTGGTGGATGGGGTTGGCCCTACCCATCTGACTCTAGCGGAATTGGCAGTAGTCGCATTATATACCCGGTAACCACACGGGGCATACTTTGTGAAGCAGTATCTGAGATGTAGAATTCAGTCAAGACATAACATGACATAATTTATATATTATTTTATACTTCGACTGGAACTCTCTTCTTTATAATTCGACTTGAACCGTCTCATTTAAAATTCGATTGGAAAATTCTTAAATTATAATTCGCCTAGAACGTTGTCCTTTACAAATCGAATGGAACCGCCGTCCGTTATAGTTCGACTGGTCCTTTATAATTCAACTGGAACCGCTTTATAATTCGGCTGGAACCGCCGTCCTCTATAATTCGACTGGAACCGTTATCATTCGACTGATTTTTTTATACTTTTAGAGGAACTGCCGTCTTTTATAATTTGACTGGAACCGCCGTCCTCTATAATTCGACTGGAACCGTTATCATTCGACTGATTTTTTTATACTTTTAGAGGAACTGCCGTCTTTTATAATTTGACTGGAACCGCCGTCCTCTATAATTCGACTGGAAACCGTGTTCTTTACAAGTCGACTTGGACCGTTGTCCAGTGACAAATAGTCTCGGGAACGCTGGACACAATACAACATGTTCAAACAACCAAAATCTGTTTATAGCGAGATGGCACATAGCAGCGGATTTAGCGGAATCTCAAACATTATACAGGCAATCAAAAACCGACTAGATAATATGTTAATGACTGCATTTGAATGAGTACATTTCGTGCTGTTGAATAAGTACGCACCACAAAGTTATATACTGTTTTCATGAATCAGGGGTTACACAAAACATCAATTCCGCGAAGAACACCGTAGTATGCGATTGTCTCAACTCTGCCTCAAGACATCACTTGTCAGACAAGAGAATGAAAACTTTGACAAATTAATCGTCTCAAATCATGACCAACGTGTTAACTGTCCTGTGGTTACTGTGTGTGATGGACACTGTCATCTAATATGTTATGTTCTTTATAATAAAACAATTAGTCAAGTGTGCGTTCAGGATACGTAACTCTTAGTATTTATTCCAAAACAGTATATCTCTTTATCTTACAAAGATATCTCTCTGCTTAGACAGATATCTAGCTCGTGAGAGAAACATCTTTCACTTGAGAAAGATATCTCAAATTTAGAAAATACGTATCTCTAGTTTAACGAGATATCTGTAATAATTCGAAAGATCTCTTTAAATAGATCTCTCTTCAATCAAGCTATATTTTTAACGTAAAAGCTATCTTCGTAAATCAGTGCGTACAGGTGTCAGTGGTGCTATTTAAATGTGCATTCAGGGTACATACATCACAGTCAGTGGCGCTATATAAGTGTGTGCGTTCAGAGTCCATACATCACAGTCAGTGGTGCAATTTAAGTGTGCGTTCAGAGTGCATACATCACAGTCAGTGGTGCTATATAAGTGTTCGTTCAGGGTGCATACATCACATTCAGTGGTGCTATTTAAACGGCGTTCAGAGTTCATACCTCACAGTCAGTGTTGCTATTTAAGTGTGCGTTCAGAGTGCATACATCACAGTCAGTGGTGCTATATAAATGTGCGTTCAGAGTGTCGGTGGTGCTACTTAAGTGTGCGTTCAGAGTGCATACATCACAGTCAGTGGTGCTATTTAAGTGTGCGTTCAGAGTGTCGGTGGTGCTATTTAAGTGTGCGTTCAGAGTGTCAGTGATGCTATTTAAATGTGCGTTCCGAATGCATACATCACAGTCAGTGGTGCTATTTAAATGTGTGTTCAGAGTGTCGGTGGTGCTATTTAAGTGTGCGTTCAGAGTGTCAGTGATGCTATTTAAATGTGCGTTCAGAATGCATACATCACAGTCAGTGGTGCTATTTAAGTGTGCGTTCAGGTGTATACATCACAGTCAGTGGTGCTATTTAAGTGTTCGTTCAGGGTGCATACATCACAGTCAGTGGTGCTATTTAAGTGTGCGTTCAGAGTGCATACATCACATTCAGTGGTGCTATTTAAGTGTGCGTTCAGAGTGCATACATCACAGTCAGTGGTGCTATATAAATGTGCGTTCAGAGTGTCGGTGGTGCTACTTAAGTGTGCGTTCAGAGTGCATACATCACAGTCAGTGGTGCTATTTAAGTGTGCGTTCAGAGTGTCGGTGGTGCTATTTAAGTGTGCGTTCAGAGTGTCAGTGATGCTATTTAAATGTGCGTTCCGAATGCATACATCACAGTCAGTGGTGCTATTTAAATGTGTGTTCAGAGTGTCGGTGGTGCTATTTAAGTGTGCGTTCAGAGTGTCAGTGATGCTATTT
The DNA here is from genome assembly GCA_037043455.1 of Cyrtodaria siliqua. Taxonomy (NCBI): domain Eukaryota; kingdom Metazoa; phylum Mollusca; class Bivalvia; order Adapedonta; family Hiatellidae; genus Cyrtodaria; species Cyrtodaria siliqua. Next base: position 32,437 of record JAWPHD010018094.1, on the reverse strand, counting down.
AAATGTGCGTTCAGAATGCATACATCACAGTCAGTAGTGCTATTTAAGTGTGCGTTTAGAGAGCATACATCACAGTCAATGGTGCTATTTAAGAGTGCGTTTAGCGTGCATACATCAACGCCAGTGGTGCTATTTAAGTGTGCGTTCAGAGTGCGTACATCACATTCAGTGGTGCTTTTTAAATGTGCGTTTAGAGTGCGTACATCACAGTCAGTGGTGCTATTTAAGTGTGCGTTTAGAGTGCATACATCACTGTCAGTGGAGTTATTTAAGTGTGCGTTTAGCGTGCATACATCAGAGTCAGTGGTGTTATTCAAGTATGCGGTTAGGGTGCGTACATCATAGTCAGTGGTGCTATTTAAGTGTGTGTTTAGGGTGCGTACATCACAGTCTGTGGTGATATTGAAGTATGCGTTTAGATTGCGTACATCACAGTCAGTGGTGCTATTTAAGTGTGCGTTTAGAGTGCGTACATCACAGTCAGTGGTGTTATTTAAGTGTGCGTTTGGAGTGCATATATCACAGTCAGTGGTGCTATTTAAGTGTCCGTTTAGAGTGCATACATCGCAGTCAGTGGTGATATTTAAGTGCGCGTTTAGACTGCATACATCACAGTCAGTCGTGCGAATTAAGTACACGTTTAGAGTGCATACATCACAGTCAGTGGTGCTATTTAAGTGCGCGTTTAGATTGCATACATCACAGTCAGTGATTCTATTTAAGGGCGCGTTTAGAGTGCATACATCACAGTCAGTGGTGTTATTTAAGTGTTCGTTTAGATTGCATACATCACAGTCAGTGGTGCTATTTATGTGTGCGTTTAGAGTACATACATCACATTCAGTGGTGCTATTTATGTGTGCGTTTAGATTGCATACACCACAGTCAGTGATATTTAAGTGTGCATTTAGAGTGCATACATCACAGTCAGTGGTGCTATTTAAGTGCGCGTTTAGTGTGCATACATCACAGTCAATGGTGATATTTAAATGCGCCTTTAGATTGCATACATCACAGTCAGTGGTGTTATTTAAGTGCTCGTTTAGTGTGCATACATCACAGTCAGTGGTGATATTTAAGTGTGCGTTTAGAGTGCATACATCACTGTCAGTGGAGTTATTTAAGTGTGCGTTTAGCGTGCATACATCAGAGTCAGTGGTGTTATTCAAGTATGCGGTTAGGGTGCGTACATCATAGTCAGTGGTGCTATTTAAGTGTGTGTTTAGGGTGCGTACATCACAGTCTGTGGTGATATTGAAGTATGCGTTTAGATTGCGTACATCACAGTCAGTGGTGCTATTTAAGTGTGCGTTTAGAGTGCGTACATCACAGTCAGTGGTGTTATTTAAGTGTGCGTTTGGAGTGCATATATCACAGTCAGTGGTGCTATTTAAGTGTCCGTTTAGAGTGCATACATCACAGTCAGTGGTGATATTTAAGTGCGCGTTTAGACTGCATACATCACAGTCAGTCGTGCGAATTAAGTACACGTTTAGAGTGCATACATCACAGTCAGTGGTGCTATTTAAGTGCGCGTTTAGATTGCATACATCACAGTCAGTGATTCTATTTAAGGGCGCGTTTAGAGTGCATACATCACAGTCAGTGGTGTTATTTAAGTGTTCGTTTAGATTGCATACATCACAGTCAGTGGTGCTATTTATGTGTGCGTTTAGAGTACATACATCACATTCAGTGGTGCTATTTATGTGTGCGTTTAGATTGCATACACCACAGTCAGTGATATTTAAGTGTGCATTTAGAGTGCATACATCACAGTCAGTGGTGCTATTTAAGTGCGCGTTTAGTGTGCATACATCACAGTCAATGGTGATATTTAAATGCGCCTTTAGATTGCATACATCACAGTCAGTGGTGCTATTTAAGTGTACGTTCATGGGGAATCAAATCGAAGGTATTTTGGAGTATTTTAATTTAAGCTCCCTATGACCATGAGAAAGCAAAAAGCGGATGTCTGCGATGGCGCGTTATCGACATAGTCTAGTCATTGTCGTATTCTAATGTTTTGCTTACCGTTGCATACTTGATTGCTGAGTTTCTCTTTTCAACTAGGCATGTGAGGAACAGGATTTATACCATCCGTATGATGGTATGCCCTCAAATGTTAGCTGGTCCGATAAACATACAAGTTAGAATTCCATATGTTACGAAAAAACGTTAAAACCTGCTTTTTAGAAAAGACAACTTTCAGTGCTTCAAAACTTCATTGCATTTGCATCGTATATACAATAACAAACACAACCAACCGAATCAATTGCCTAAGGAACGAATGCTTCCTTTCCAGAATATTAATGCTTCCATAAACATGTCATAGCTATGTAATTCTCGTTGTCACACTCAATCAATATCTTATTATTTCAGGTCTCACATCACAATTAATTTTCCCATAGGGTTACTGTACAGCCTTTTCCAACATCTGAGCTTCAAAGCAGGGCAGCAGACATTGTTGTTGGTTTAATATCTTCAGTATAGCCAAGACCAGTAATATAAAACAATAAAATATATAAGTTAGCCAGGTGTTTTTTTTTCTCGCTCATGTTTTGTGAACCCTATGGAAAATACAAAATTCATACACTATCTAGCTGAATATGTGGTGCTTCGGTCAAACAATTCTGAAATTTGAATGAAACCTCATATCAACATGAGATTTTATGTATCATCTGTCTTTTACACTGCAGATGTATGCAAAAGCAAAGAAAAACCTATTTTTCAAATTAAAAATTGCCTAAAATTGAGAAAAAATAGAATTATTTTCTGTTTTCCTTTTGTCTCTAGGTCCGTGAGCTTTCAGGTGAGATAATAGAGGTGTGAGACCTGAAAGCGCATAGTCATTGACTATTAAAGAAACTTGGCAGATCATCTATTGAACGTTAGTATCGACATTTAAGCATATGACATTTCTTCAGTCATTTAAGATCATATTGGTTTGAGATCATTTGAAAACAAAACAAAACAAAACACAAACACGATTAAATGAAATGCTTTCCTTCCCGCGTCTTTTTCAGATGAAATTCACCGTATTATGCACATTACTACTGACACTAGTGTGCGCGCAGAAAGTTCTGTCACAGTCTAGAAATCCTCCAGAGAAAAATGGAACTCCAAATAATACTGACACAACACAAACAGGCTCACTGAACACTGCAGTTGTTGACACAGCTGTAGATAATGCAAACACTGGCACAAGCCTACCTACGAATGATCAGCCGGCTTTGGGAAATGGTAAACCAAACCCGAAACAAAATAGAAGGAAAAATAGGAGAAGAAGACCACGAAAACGTCCTAACAATAACAAAAAACCCGCAAATGCAGCAACTTTTAAAGCCAATAAACCACCACAGGAACAACCAAACAATCAGCCACAGGAGCGGCCATTGAATCAAGCTCTGACAAAGGCGGCTCCAGAAAAAAAAAGCAACCCACCAACACAATCGAAACCAATAGATAACCAAATGTTTAACCCATCAGCTGTGAAAGATGCGAATTCATTTTTTGCCATGTTTCCTGATGAGGATGTGACAACAACTACTATTGCACCCACACAAGGTATACCGCCAGACTTTGATCCTAACAAGCCGGCAAACAAAAAGATCATGCCTAAAGTCGACGTGGAAAACTCTACGGCACACGACGGAACACGTATGTGATGTTTATGTTTTTTTCTATTGGTGTGGTCACTCGCATATTTATCAGGCCATGCATTGCTCCTGTCCATTTATTAATATTTTTAAATTGGAAAACAGATGCTATGACGTATTGGTAGTGTTGCTATGAGGCATTGGTAGTGTTGCTATGAGGCGTTAGTAGTGTTGCTATGAGGCGTTAGAAATGTTGCTATGTGGCATTCGTAGTGTTACCTAGGAGGCATTAGTAGTGTTGCTACAATACATCGGAAGTGTTGCTATGAGGCATTGGTAGTGTTGCTAGGAGGCATTGGTTGTGTTGCTTGGAGGCATTGGTAGTGTTGCTATGAGGCATTGGTAGTGTTGCTATGATGCATTGGTAGTGTTACTATGTGGCATTGGTAGTGTAGCCTAGGAAGCATTCTTGGTAGTTTTACTATGAGGCATTGGTAGTGTTACTATGAGGCATTGGTAGTGTAGCCTAGGAAGCATTCTTGGTAGTTTTACTATGAGGCATTGGTAGTTTTACTATGAGGCATTGGTAGTGCAGCCTAGGAAAAATTGTTGGTAGTTTTACTATGAGGCATTGGTGTTGCCTAGGAGGCATTGGTAGTGTTGATAGGCGTCATTGATAGTGTTGCTAGGAGGCCATGGTAGTGTTGCTATGAGACATTGATAGTGTTGTTACGAGACATTGGTAATGCTGCCCAGGAGGCACTGGTAATGTTGCTAGGATGTATTGGTAGTGTTGCTAAAAGGATTGGAAGTGTTGCGATGAGGCATTGAAATGTTGCTATGAGGCATTGATGGTTTTGCTAAGAGACATTGGTAATGCTACCAAGGAGGCATTGGTAGTGTTGCTATGAGCCATTGGTACTGTTTGGGGTATTGGTAGTGTTGCTAGGATGCATTGGTAGTGTTACTAGGAGGCATTGGTAGTGTTGCTAGGAGGCATTGCTAGTGTTGCTAGGAGGCATTGCTAGTTTTGCTAGGATGCATTGGTAGTGTTACTAGGAGGCATTGCTAGTGTTACTGGGATACATTGGTAGTGCTGCCTAGGTGGCATTGGCAATGTCGCTAAGAGGCATTAGTAGTGTTTCTATGAGGCATTGATAGTGTTGCTAGGAGACATTGGTAATGTTGCATAGGAGGCACTGGTAATGTTGGTAGCGTTACTGGAAGGCATTGATAGTGATGATTGGAGACATTGATAGTGTTGCTAGGAGGCATTGGTAGTGCTGCTAGGAGACATTGATAGTGTTGGGGGGGGGGGGGGGGGGGGGGGACGTATTGGTGGCGTTACTAGGAGGGATTGTTAGTGTTTCTAGGAGGCATGTTAGTGTTGCTAGGAGGCATTGGTAGTGTTGCCTATGAGGCATTGGTAATTTTGCTCTGAGGTACTGGTAGTGTTGCTATGAGGCATTGGTAGCGTTACTAGAAGGCATTGATAGTGTTGCTAGGAGGCATTGGAATAGTGTTGCTAGGAGGCATTGATAGTGTTTCTTTGAGGCATTGATAGTGTTGCTACGAGATATTGGTAATGCTGCACAGGAGGCACTGGTAATGTTGCTAGAATGCATTGGTAGCGTTACTGGAAGGCATTAATAATGATGATTGGAGACATTGGTAGTGTTGCTAAGAGGCACTGGTAATGTTGCTATGATGCATTGGTAATGTTGTCTAGGAGGCACTGGTAATTTACTAGGAGGCATTGGTAGTCTTGCTAGGAAGCATTGGTAGTGTTGCTAGGAGGCATTGGTAGTGTAGCTGGAAGGCATTGCTAGTGTTGCTGGGAGACATTGGTAGTGTTGCTAGGAAGCGTTGATAATGTTGCTATGCGGCATTAGTAGTGTTGCTAGGAGGCATTACTAGTGTTGCTGGGATACATTGGTAGTTCTGCTAGGAGGCATTGGTAGTGTTGCCTAGGAGGCATTGGTAATGTTGCTCTGAGGTACTGGTAGTGTTGCTATGAGGCATTGATAGCGTTACTAGAAGGCATTGATAGTGTTGCTAGGAGGCATTGGTATAGTGTTTCTAGGAGGCATTGGTAGTGTTTCTATGAGGCATTGATAGTGTTGCTACGAGATATTGGTAATGCTGCATAGGAGGCACCGGTAATGTTGCTAGAATGCATTGGTAGCGTTACTGGAAGGCATTAATAATGATGATTGGAGGCATTGGTAATGTTGCTATGATGCATTGGTAATGTTGTCTAAGAGGCCCTGGTAATTTACTAGGAGGCATTGGTAGTGTTGCTAGGAAGCATTGGTAGTGTTGCTAGGAGGCATTGGTAGTGTTGCTGGAAGGCATTGCTAGTGTTGCTGGGAGACATTGGTAGTGTTGCTAGGAAGCGTTGATAGTGTTGCTATGCGGCATTAGTAGTGTTGCTAGGAGGCATTACTTGTGTTGCTGGGATACATTGGTAGTTCTGCTAGGAAGCATTGGTAGTGTTGTTAAGAGGCATTGATAGTGTTGCTATGAGGCATTGGTAGTGTTGATTGGATGCATTGGTAGTGTTGATTGGATGCATTGGTATAATGTTGCTAGGAGGCATTGGTAATGTTGATAAGAGGCATTGGTAGTGTTGCTATGAGGCATTGGTAGTGTTGATTGGAGACATTGGTAGTGTTGATAGGAGGCATTGGTAGTGTTGTTATGAGGCACTGATGGTGTTGATAGGAGGCGTTGGTAGTGTTGCTATGAGGCATTGGTAATGCTGACAGGAGGCATTGGTAGTGTTGCTATGAGGCACTGGTAGTGTTGACTGGAGGCATTGGTATAGTGTTGCTAGGAGGCATTGGTAGTGTTGCTATGAGGCATTGGTAATATTGCTATGAGGCACTGGTAGTGTTGATAGGAGGCGTTGGTAGTGTTGCTATGAGGCATTGGTAGTGTTGCTGGGATACATTGCTAGTGTTGCTGGGATACATTGCTAGTGATGCTGGGATACATTGCTAGTACATTGCTAGTGTTGCTGGGATACATTGCTAGTGTTGCTGGGATATATTGCTAGTGTTGCTGGGATACATTGCTAGTGTTGCTGGGATGAGGCACTGGTAGTGTTGATTGGAGGCATTGGTAGTGTTGCTATGAGGCACTGGTAGTGTTTATTTGAGGCATTAGTATAGTGTTTCTAGGAGGCATTGGTAGTGTTGCTATGAGGCATTGGTAGTGTTGGGTGGATGTATTGATATAGTGTTTCTAGGAGGCATTGGTAATGTTGCTAAGAGGCATTGCTAGTGTTGCTAAGAGGCATTAGTAATGTTGCTAAGATGCATTGGTAGTGATGCTATGAGGCATCGGTAGTGTTGATTGGAGGCATTGATTGGAGGCATTGATATAGTGTTGCCAGAAGGCATTGGTAGTGTTGCTAGAAGACATTGGTAATGCTGCATATGAGGCACTTTTAATGTTGCTAGGATGCATTGGTAGCGTTACTAGAAGGCATTAATAGAGTTGATTGGAGATATTGATAGTGTTGCTAGCAGGCATTGGTAGTGTTGCTAGGAAGCATTGGTAGTGTTGCTGGTATACATTGGTAATGTTTCTAGGAGGCATTAATAGTGATGATAGAATATATTTTAGTGTTGGTAGGTAACATAGATAATGTTGCCTGGGAGACATTAGGCAGTGCTGCTAAAATACATTACATCCAGTGTTCCATTTCTATTCTTGTACAGCATGTAGCCGCACGTACAAGCCACACGAAACCATAAAGACCAAATACATGATGCAGTATGCAGAAGGTGTCTGGGAGACGCTGGATTGTCCGCCAAACCTCGGCTCGGGTCTCATTTGGCGCCAAGACCTATGTAGTTGTGGCGAGGAGATCGTTGCCCATGATCCCGACGACCACTGTGGGATGATGGGATTTAGTCCAAATAAGGACAATCGACATAAATATATGAGGGTATGTCACCATTTCGGCCAATGTTGTATTTTATCAATCACCATCTCACTATTGAGTTTATTCATTTTTTAATTATTTAATTAATACATGTTTAAACAACTGTGTATGCATTTTGACTATTACTACTACTACTGCTGCTTCTGCTGCTGCTGTTGTTGTTGTTGCCGCAAAAACGACAACAACCACTACAATTACTCCTAGTACTAAAACTGCTACTACTACTACTATTACTACTACTACTACTACTACTACTACTACTACTACTACTACTACACAACAACTACTACTACTACTACTACTACTACTACTACTACCACTACTACTAGAACTTATCATTATTTATCAAGTTTGAGTCTAACCCCTAGATCCTCGCGAAAAACATGATGTACACCTTTAAACTGGTTACTGTACACTGAACACAATTCGTAATTACTCACTTTTGTTTCTAATTTTCCTTTTTTCTAATATGTTTTAGAATAGTTGTGTGATAAGTGTTTTGTTTTGACCAATAGTTTGAAGGTGTTTTTTTATTTAAATATTTAAACATCCTTTGAAAGTTTCCCTCCTTTTATATGAAAACATTAAATGTGGCTTTATGTGCTGATACAACATGACCCGAAGTCCGCTTCAAGATATAAACTTCTTTAAATTGGTAAGACATAATATAAAAAACAAACATAGAAGTTTGACCCATGTATTGCAGATGTTTTGTATATTATAAATGAAACATCGAAAATCCTGAAAAAGTCTGGTCTCAGCGAGTTTATTTAAATAGCGAGATGGGCGTAGCCCATCGAGGTGTTTAAATAACCAACGAGCTGAGACAGACTCTATCAATAATAGTTTTGCTATTACGTGGTATGCGCATATAATAACTAAATAACATCTATCTACATAAAATGGAAATAAAACATGTCAGTCACGTATATAACCATAGACATAGATACCATGCATTGATGTCTATGATATAACCTTTATCTTCCGACGAAAGTCAACCAAAGAAACTAAAGCTCAGGTTATAAAATTAGTGTATTCGCTTCCCATCTTATATGGTAAGGTAGCAGTGAACATTTTCTTTCAGGTTTTCTCTTTGATAACGCAATCTGGTATCAGGGAAAAGTTTATCTGTGTTGTAATGCACACGCTAACGCAGACATGTGAACACTTGTATTTCTGTGCTTGCTGATGTGTACTGCTACAAAGGTGAATAGGTTATCAATATGCAACGCTTGTCAAGGATTTGACCAGAGCGAAGCGAGGTCGACCACCTTGATTCAAAATATTTGGTAAGAAGAACTGATGGTAAAAATTGGGAAGAAAGTGTCTGGTAAGAAAAAACTATCGTGGCGTGTTTACGTGTTCGTGACATCTTTTTTTTCAATATTGTTCAAACACTCGTGACTTGATCGGTTATTGTGTTAAACTTTGTTCCCAGTTCGAACCCAGATATAATGCTATTTTCTCTCGGCAGCTAATTTACGCTTGCATAAAACCTTGCTTGTTTTCAACTTTAGTTATAATCACGAATTACTACTGACTTCTTTTTGTTATCGCTGTTTTGACTCTGAGACCTTCCAATGCGGTTTTGTGGAAATAGGGAAGACGACCAATTATTTTAGGGATCTGGAGAACAATGGCAATTACGTTAAAAGATTCAGATAAAATGCCTATGTTTATGGATGTAAAAAAAAACATCTTTCGGAGCTGGGGGAGCAATGGTTATTACTTTACGAAATCCAGGGAACTTGACCGAACTTGGACCCCACTGGAGAGCTTATTGCGTCTCCGATATGGTCGTACATTTAGGTGTTTGTATACAGCATATTAGTAGCAATACAGGTTCAGATTTATGTTTACCTTTGTGGTAGCCACTTTAAGACTTTGACCTTTTTTCTACTGGTGTACTTATTTGCGTTACTCCATACTATAAGTACATTCATACTATTACATATATAAACAGTATATGTTTGACCCCCGTCGACTCTTTTAAGCAATGCTAACATTTTGTTTATTTCTGGTGAATCTTTGTGTTAGCTTTGATTAACCTTCGGGTCATCTCTGATTAACCTTCAGGTTATCCATGATTAACCTTTGGGTTAGCTAGTTATCTCTGGTTAAACGTTTTGAGTTAGTTGATTAACCTTTTGGGTTAACTTTGATTAACCTTTTCGTGTTACCTTTGGTTAACCTTTTCGATTTCCACCCCTAGAGACACCATGGTATAGATGCTGTAATGGACTGTGCCGCCAGTCTTGTGTGGTCACAGAAAAACTGTCTCTGTATATTTGATCCCATCGCTGCCGCCAGACCTATTGAAAATATTGGTAAGTGTAATGTATGCGTACATATTGGTAAGTGTAATGTATGCGTATACTGGGTGTAATGTATGCGTACATATTGGTAAGTGTAATGTATCCGTACATATTGGTAAGTGTAATGTATGCGTATACTGGGTGTAATGTATGCGTACACTGTCAAAAGTGTCAACACACCTTTAAAGGGACACACAGCAATCTTTATTATGTTTTTAAACTCACGGCGTCATGCTAGTTTTTCTGCATAACTTGCATTTTCAATCATTAATATTAATTATAAGAATAAATTAAGCAATTTGGTTTTACATAGTATTAAATTTTGATATTATTGCACCAATAATATATTAAAACTTATAATATTAAGACGAAATAGTGAATACTTAAATTTTGATTTATTTAAATGTGACCACGGTAAAAGTAAAAATGTTACGGGATATATAAATCGAGACACTCATTTCAAACACTTCAACACTGCCGTGTGTCCATTTAATTGAGCTTTGTTAAAACATATTGCAAATATTTATAAGGATAATGTTTATATGATCACAAAACTGTCGACATACTGGTAACGTATAAGGATTGCACTGAAGGCAACCTAAGTATTGACACTATTTGTACATCTGATTTCATGGACGTCAACACACTTATTTAACATAATAGCTAATGCGGTGTGAAACAAAATCATGACCGCTAACTACATAGCTCTCAATTGGCACGCATACATCATGTACATTAAAGTTAAGTTTAAAGTGAAATAAATCTACTGTGCAAATACTACAATGATCGTTCATATATTGATCATCCAATTTCAAGACATCTTTTAATATATATTTGATATCCTTGCAGTTGGGTTTGCCTGCAAAACCATACTTCATCTAAAGTTCGAAGGCGACCTGAAAAACTCTGCTGAAGGATACAACGTAAAACCTGTGAAATTAGACGGCCGTGGTAAATTACCAAGAATCAGATATATCAAAACCGCAGGTAAGCTAACTTCGTAAGCCGGCTGCTGCGTAACGATAGGTTTGCTTAGTACAACGAAGCTGACTCTGTACTCATCTAACTCCGTACATTATAGATGACTCCGTACAACTAAGCTGACTCCGTACTCATCTAACTCCGTACATTATAGATGACTCCGTACAACTAAGCTGACTCAGTACTCATCTAACTCCGTACATTATAGATGACTCCGTACAACTAAGCTGACTTCCGTACTCATCTAACTCCGGACTTTCTAAATGACTCCATACTCATCTAACTCCGCTAACTGCATAGATTCTTGATGACTCTGTACTAATCTAATTCCGGACATTATAGATGACTCCGTACAACTAAGCTGACTCCGTACTGATCTAACTCCGTACATTCTAAATGACTCCGTACAACTAATCTCACACCGTACTCAGCTAACTCCGTACATTATAGATGACTCTGTACAACTAAGCTGACTCCGTACCGATCTAGCTCCGGACATTCTAGATGACTCCGTATAACTAATCTGACTCCGTACTCATCTAACTCCGTACATTATAGATGACTCCGTACAACTAAGCTGACTTCGTACTCATCTAACTTCGGACATTCTAGATGACTCCATACTCATCTAACTCCGCTAACTGTATACATTGTAGATGACTCCGTACTGATCTAACTCCGTACATTATAGATGACTCCGTACGACTGAGCTGACTCCGTACTGAACTAACTCCGTACATTCTAGATGACTCCGTACAACTGAGCTGACTCCCTACTGATCTCTCTCCGGACATTCTAGATGACTCCGTACTGATATGTCTCCGGACATTCTAGATGAACTGATCTAACTCCATTCATTATAGATGACTCCGTACAACTAAGCTGACTTCGTATTCATCTAACTCCGGACATTCTAGATGACTCCATACTCATCTAACTCCGCTAACTGCATACATTCTGGATGACTCCGTACTGATCTAACTCCGTACATTATAGATGACTCCGTACGACTGAGCTGACTCCGTACTGATCTATCTCCGGACATTCTAGATGACTCCGTACTGATCTAACTCCGTACAATATAGATGACTCCGTACAACTGAGCTGACTCCGTACCGATCTAACTCCGGACTTTCTAGATGACTCCGTACAACTAAGCTGACTCCGTACTGATCTAACTCCATACATTCTAAATGACTCCGTACAACTAATCTGACTCCGTGAACTCATCTAACTCCGTACATTATAGATGACTCTGTACAACTAGGTTGACTCCGTACCGATCTAACTCCCGACATTCTAGATGACTCCGTATAACTAAGCTGACTCCGTACAACTAAGCTGACTCCGTACAAATAAGCTGACTCCGTACCGATCTAACTCCGTACAACTAAGCTGACTCCGTACAACTAAGCTGACTCCGTACTGATCTAACTCCGGACATTCTAGATGACTCCGTACAACTAAGCTGTCTCCGTACTGATCTAACTCCGCACATTATAGATGACTCCGTACAATTAAGCTGACTCCGTACTCATTTAACTCCGTACATTATAGGTGACTCCGTACAACTAAGCTGACTTTGTCCATACAGGTAAGTTGAATCCGAGCTTATTCCGTACAGTTTAGATCACTATGTAAGGTAAGCTCACTTCGTCCGTACATGTAAGCTGGCTCCGACCGTACGGGTAAGCCGGCTCCGGCCGTACGAGTAATCTGGCTCCGGCCGTACGGATAAGCTGACTCCGGCTCAACGGGTAAGCTGGCTCCGGCCCTACGGGTAAGCTGAATCCGGCAATACGGGTAAGCTGGCTCCGGCCGTACGGCTAAGCTGTGTCCGGCCGTATGGGTAAGCTGGCTCCGGCCGTATGGTAAGCTGGTTCCGTCTGTACGGGTAAGCTGAATCCGGCCGTGCGGTAAGCTGATTCCGGCCTTACGGGTAAGCTGAATCCGTTCAGATGAGTTGACGCCTCAACGGTAAGCTTACTAGGTAATCTGATTACATAAATGTATGCCAGCTGGGCCCTGTTTTATCAAACATCTTACGATAAGTCTAAATTTTAAAATCGTTCACTTTGTTGATCTAAGCATTTAAAGCAGACAGTTATGTGTACACGTAGTGCAGAAATATCACATGTTTAAGAAAATGAAATGAAATCACGTTTATTTGAAAAGTGTAATTGATGGTGAAGCATTTAAGAAATTGATTTACGATCAAAATGGTCGTAAGTTGTTTCATATAACGGGCCCTGGTCCATAGAGGTAAACTAGGTTTATATATGTCTGCTGGCACCTTTGGTACTTTCTATATATTCGTAGGACTTTGAAAATTCTTCCTTCTTGCAGTACGAGGTTAAAATTCAAGGACATACACATGCTATTGTTATCACATTACTAATTAATATAAATTGAATATAAATCTTAACCCGGGGGCATCATGCCCTCAAATTATTATCTATGCAATGTTTACCGTATAATGCTCAGTTATTTGTTTAGTATGGCAGTTTTTCATATACGCCCTATAGTTCTAGGTGTTTTGGGATGATAGCTCATATTGAAAACAAATGCCTTAATACCCACGTATATGTATTACAGGATCTATAGAACGGGCCGCTATGTTTGTAAGTCAGCCGTTAGAATTCCAGGCGTACCGTGGCAACGACTTCCAAAAGCAAGTCACGTACTCCCTTAACTTCAAAATATCTCCAAGACATGAAAATAGGAATAATTTCATGGTTCTGCTCACGGACGAGTGTCTGGGGTTCCAGGCGGGGCAGACTAAGGATCGAAAGCCGAGTATCAGTCTGACGTTTCAACCAAGCACCAGCTCGTTCAGGCTTAGGTTTAGAACGGATATGTCCGAAGTAGACCAAATTATTAAAGGAGCACAAAAGGTAGGGATATGTCACTGTTTCTATGTTGAATTAATTTGTATTTTATGCGTTTCAATTGGGAAGTAATGCATACATCAATATGTTTATAAAAAATAATATTAAAAGGTATACAAATAGGAAACATAGTACAGAGTACAAAACTGTCTCAATTTACTGAAGATACTTCGATACTATTGGACGGACCCGGTACATCGTTAAACCAAACGTTAAATAGATTAGAGCAATTTACCAAATATTCTGGACTGATTTTAAATTATTAAGTTTAAACTTCCATGTTGACCTTGAATAATGATGTATTTGAATTATAAGCAAAAGGTCGAAAAACTAAAGAAATCGATAATACACTGGAAAAAACGTCAGTTAACACCACTGGGGGAGAATTACTGTTATTAAAACATTGTTAATACCAGCTTTTAACCACCTTTTCATATCCCCTCCTAACCCAGATATTAATAATGTAAAAGTGATAAACAATTTACTATATGATTTCCTGCGGCAAGGACATGCACAAATTCAAAGTACAGTTATTGTCAAACAGTACTCAGAGGGAGGAATCTTCACTCCTTTATAACAGGACTTAACATAACATGGATTAGAAGAATGATAATAAGTGATGGCACTTGGCAAAACCTATGTGACTGCTATTTTGATAAAAATAAATATTCATATGGGAAACATTATCCAGAAAAAATAGCATCATCAATTAAGATTAACATTAACCACACGGGGCATTTATAAACATGTAGACATAGTTTTCAAATATTTTTTTTATTGAAAATAACAAGTTAAAAATTAGGAAAAGTTTACTTAGAAATACGCAGTACTAATATCAGTGTTTGGGTAATCGGTTACAACAGAGATGAAAGCTTGAGCCGTATGATATTTGATCAGCATCTGTTCAATATTGACAATTTCTACAGAAGTCTAGTTTGGTAAGTCGGTTACATCTGAGATGGTATCTTGAGCCGTATGATATTTGATCAGCATCTGTTCAATATTGACAATTTCTACAGAAGTCTATAGTCTGCTTTAATACTTGAAATTTACTGAATATTCCCTTGAATCTCACTAGCCTTTATATAGAAATTGTTTTAATCTTAAGGCTGTTGTAGCAAATGTTTAAAGGAATATATAACAATAATTCAGTACTAAATACTTAAAAAAACTGACGATAGTGGCAGTATCTCTTGGCAGTGTTCCTTCAAACTATATGCAATTCAGTTCAATTCAATTCTCCTCTTTACTTACCTTTTTTTTATTATAATTATTTTTTTGAGTGGATATGTGTCTTGTTCGAATTGCTTGTTGTTTATCTTTTCCTTCACCATCTATCATCATATATTTTTAATTTGTTTTTGTATGTTTTTGTTTCCTTTTTAAGTTGTTTAAGCAAATATTAACTGAAAACCAATGTGACATTGAATAATTATACTAATTCTACCAGTTGGTTCATATCTATGTATGTTCCGTAGCTATTAATACATACTTAAATTGTAAACACGTTTTCGAAGGAGAGGAATTTTATAAGTTTTCTTTCGCTCCAATCCTTTACTCAGTATACTGTTCAATGTATTTATGCACTAATTCGAAATAAAATATGTTTAAACAAATGGAGGTTTCTTTTGAACAACAACAACAACAACAGCAACTTCCGTCTGATAAGACGCTTGAATGGCGAATGCTTCTCAATGAGCTTGCTTTTTTATATGGGCTAAATTGCCAATAGGTATGAAACCATTATTTATTTTCCCCATAGTATGTATTATTTAAATCACAGAGAGGATAATGAAAACTTTGGAGAGTTTTACTTGAGAACTGTCCATACTTCAAAACATTGTTAACCCCATATTTTATACGTATATGTTTATATTTGTAAAGTGTGTGGTGGGATGGTTCCCCGACCCACAACACTCTCATTGGCGGGGAAAATAAATGGGATTACAATTACTGGTAGCTGAAAAAAAAGTTTAAACGTTTTGAAATAGTAAAATACAAAGACTTTAATCTTGTCTAGAATTAAAAAGTTCTCCAAAGTCCCCTTTTCAGTATTTGTTAATATTCACACTAACGTTTTTATGCTTTGTCGTTTTGTTTCCCTGGCTTGTGCCAAATCATTGCGTACTTGCTTTGTGACTTCCTAGGTCTTTGTTGTTTATAGTCATATATACATTGATGTAAAACACAAATATGCTCGTGAATATATCAATAGAAAAAACAATAGCCTGGAAAGCCACACAGAAGGTACTCTATGAAAGTGATCATGACCAATGAAGTTTGTAAATCACGTCACCATAGAAGTCAGGTTGTGATAGTCCTTGTCGCAGAAGAGTTCTTAAATCACTTTTATAGCTTTTTAATTCTACAAAGATTACGAATATTAAAGTCCTAAACTCGAGATAACGAATAAGCTGAGACACATAGACCTCACAAGAAGTTGCTCGGGGAACATCCCCGTCTAAATGTGGATAATTAACAATATCAATTTGTAATTTCTCGTGTCTTGAGAATTTGCTAATTATTTCACCATTTTCAATAGAGAGATGTAAATCGATAAAAGTAGTGTTAGTATTAGAAATATTAGCTTTGTTCTATGTTCTTTAGGATATCTATTATTAACCATAGTAGAAAAGAAAAGGGTTGTCAATGTTCAATATGTCATCCAGATACCGAGAGACGTCATTAAAGACTTCAATGACATCTGCCTGGGTATCCGGTGAAAGACTCAACATGAAATCTCTTTCATAGTAATATAAAAACAAAAAAATCTAGGACAAGGGGTGCACAGTTCGTACCCATAGTAGTTCCATACCTGACGAAATTATTATCTAATAGAAAAATAAGTGATTCACAAACTTCATGGCAAGTCCATATAGTGTGATTGTCCAAACTGGTGTTAGTCAAAAACGTTTTAATATTGTTACAGGCCAAACATGTAGTATTTTCCCTAGCGAAAGTGTTTTGAATGAGAGCAATAAGCTTGCCTTTGATAAAATTGTGTGGTAAAGTTGTAATCAATGTACGAAACATCTTAATTACTTATAGATGAAGCTTAACGTTTATTGCAATATATGAAGCTTAACGTTTATTGCAATAGATGAAGCTTAACGTTTATTGCACATTTTATGAAGAACGTCGCCTGAATTTTTAATAGACCAAACTAAATTAATCCTAGAGTTTTCATACGCTTTATCACAGTATTGTTTAACGTGATCTTTAACGGCAGTAAGACAAGATGTTAAAAGTGTGGAGATATTTGTAGTGGCGCAAGAACTAGAATTGGAAATAAAACGGGCTGTATATGGTTGTTTGTGTAATTTGGGAATCCAGTACATCGTTGAAAGTCTGATTTGCTTTTCATCTATTCCGGTCTTGCACTGAGTAATGTGCGTCGAAACAACATCTTCAGCAGATTTCACTGGAGTATACGAATTAGTACTCCCGAGTTCCCGAGATAAAACATTAACGTAATGGAGGCGTCAAACAATCATTGTTTTATTAGCTGCTTTATCAGCAGGAATTAACACAAATTTATTACGAAATTCCTGGATTTTAAACATGTTTTAAATGTCCCTTTCATGTGATTGAGTCGCTATATGTGCACATACTAATATATCTGTTTGTATATCTGATATTACCCAGGACAAAAACGGATGGTACAAAACAGTGGTGTACTTCGAAGATGGAACTGTGAATCTAGAAAATAATGGCAAGAAATTATTTTCAGTATCAGATATAGCTGGTAAGTATCCGAGCATGAAGTTATTATTTACAATCGCCGAAGCTTACTAAGGCATGTGGTTTGGATCTCATCACAAATGAAATGTTAACAAGTAAGCTATATAGCTTGGTATTTACCTTTGGTATATACCCAAGTAGTTGGGTCAATGCATATATTAGTTCCATTCACACAAAAATGTCAAACGTTAACCCAAACATTGTTTATACAACAGTGAAATATGCGAACCTGTTATGGTGAACAGAATTATCAAACAATGATGATACTGAACTTACTGAATGATACGACTTATTATAAAACAGCATAGATCAAAAACTACCAAACACTTAAATTGTTTCCTTTCAGGTAAAATTCCGCAGAACAAGTGTAATCTGTATATAGCAGGCCGAGGCCGAGGTTATGATCGAACCGAAGACTTCTATGGGTATATGGACAACGTACGTATACATTTAACCATGTTTATGTTTATTCATATATTCTGCTATTTGATAGAAAAGACAAATACACTTAGGTTGTATGTTAGATGGGATTCTAGCAATACACAACACATAGTGAAGCCAGAACGAACTGGTGTAAGTTGACACCCAGCAATCTTTCCCTGCGTGTTTTTTTTTGAGAATCGTGCGACCATTTTAATCAGTTTTGACCCTTGACTTGTGAAGTATTTATTGGAATTGTTTTTGTTTATCATACATTTATATTTATGTTGTGCTCTTGTGTACACGATTGTCCTAGCTTCTGTTTAATTGTTTACACGTTATAATAAGTACCCCGTAACAGATGAAAATATCGAACGAAAAATAAAGCATCCACAGAAAATAGTCATCCAAGTTTAACTTTTCTAATATTTCTAAGTTCTTCAATGCACTGTAATCTTAATAAAAACATGTTTCATGCCATATTTTCAACACAATATACATTCATATATTGTTTCTTTTTCAGATTTTCCTTGTAAAAGACTGCAAGTTTCACGAAGCCAACATAAAGTTTCTCTGAATGTATTTCAACATAACGAAATGTTTATAAATAGTATGAGGTATCTGTATACTTTTGCACACGCACTGTATATTTTTGCACACGCGCTGTATACTTTTATCTAACTGTCTGTAAATGAACTTGCAGAGTTTTTGTACAAAAGGAACGATGTGTGCAATAATTCTGTATATACCATGTTTACATTAGTCACGTGTACTTGTCTATTGGATCTGTATAATTATAGTGCCGAATTATTTGCCCATGGACAACGAAGTACTGTTCAGAGAGATGCCCTATCGCGAGGACGTGACATTGCTGTAATTAACAACAAGTGAAGCATTTGGTCGAATTTATCATTATTTTATGTAGTGTTATACATTTATGTAACAGAAACCCATAATTATATCGGCCAAACAAGACTTCAGTTTAGTATTATTGGGCTCACCGAACAACATCATGCATTTTTTATAATCTAAAATTGAGAAGAGAAGTAGAACTGTGGGAAATAGATTGTGTACCGGTATTAATCATCTCCATTACAAAATACAATTGTGTCTACTGTACTTCACTTTTGTCCTTGTTTTAAAGGTCTTAAAATGTTTACATATTAAAACGTGTGTTTTTTTTAAAAATAGTTTCATACCAAAAGTAATTGACATTGCCATTGCTCACAAAACACATTATAAAACCCGAATCAATATCGAGGTTGCGATATGTACAATATCGAGGTTCCGATTTATACGATAAATGAATGTATATTGTAAATATCATGTCTCAGTGTCTTAAGTAGATTGACCCTTATGATAACTAAATAATAGCAGCAGATCTGTATTTCCTACAAGCATAGCAGAGTATAAATACCTATAACAGTCAAAATACAGTCAGAATCATACACAAATCAACATATAACTACATCACGTGACTTAAAGAAATGAGTACTTTATTCAAAATACAGTCAGAATATACACAAATCAACATATAACTACATCACGTGACTTACAGAGTCAGAATATACACAAATCAACATATAACTACAGCACGTGACCTACAGAAATGAGTACTTTATTCAAAATACAGTCAGAATATACACAAATCAACATAAAACTACATCACGTGACTTAAAGGAATGAGTACTTTATTAAAAATACAGTCAGAATATACACAAATCAACATAAAACTACATCACGTGACTTAAAGAAATGAGTACTTTATTCAAAATACAGTCAGAATATACACAAATCAACATATAACTACATCACGTGACTTGAAGAAATGAGTACTTTATTCAAAATACAGTCAGAATATACACAAATCAACATATAACTGCAGCACGTGACTTAAAGAAATGAGTACTTTATTCAAAATACAGTCAGAATATACACAAATCGACATATAACTACAGCACGTGACTTAAAGGCATGAGTACTTTATTAAAAATACAGTCAGAACATACACAAATCAACATAAAACTACATCACGTGACTTAAAGAAATGAGTACTTTATTCAAAATATTGTCAGAATATACACAAATCAACATATAACTACATCACGTGACTTGAAGAAATGAGTACTTTATTCAAAATACAGTCAGAATATACACAAATCAACATATAACTACAGCACGTGACATAAAGAAATGAGTACGTTATTCAAAATACAGTCAGAATATACACAAATCGACATATAACTACAGCACGTGACTTAAAGAAATGAGTACTTTATTCAAAATACAGTCAGAATATACACAAATCGACATATAACTACAGCACGTGACTTAAAGGAATGAGTACTTTATTAAAAATACAGTCAGAATATACACAAATCAACATAAAACTACATCACGTGACTTAAAGAAATGAGTACTTTATTTAAAATACAGTCAGAATATACACAAATCAACATATAACTACATCACGTGACTTAAAGAAATGAGTACTTTATTCAAAATACAGTCAGAATATACACAAATCAACATATAACTGCAGCACGTGACTTAAAGAAATGAGTACTTTATTCAAAATACAGTCAGAATATACACAAATCAACATATAACTACAGCACTTGACTTACAGAAATGAGTAATTTATTCAAAATACAGTCAGAATATACACAAATCGACATAAAACTACATCACGTGACTTAAAGAAATGAGTACTTTATTCAAAATACAGTCAAAATATACACAAATCAATATATAACTACATCACGTGACTTAAAGAAATGAGTACTTTATTCAAAATACAGTCAGAATATACACAAATCAACATATAACTACATCACGTGACTTACAGAAATGAGTACTTTATTCAAAATACAGTCGGAATATTTAATTTAAAAATCGCATATAACACATAGACAAATATGAATTTAAGTCATAAATAACAAATGGAAAAAATAAATAAATTTATATATGGTGGTAATTAGAGGTTATAATTATCAAAATGCCATGTGTCCCTTATCGAAACGAAAAAACAAAGATTACAAAATGTGTCATTAATTACAAGCCTCCTTATTTAAATGTTACTGTTGGCAAATTTATATTGTTATACTTCAAAATGAGACAAATCTAAGTTGGAAATAATGGTATACCGAATGAATGTCCCTTGTCGAAACGAAACACAAGGTTAAATAGCGGGATTAAGGTACATACCATTAAAACAAGCACAGCGGCTCGGAAACTGCATCTTATAATATTTAAGAAGGTTTAAACCATACTATAAACTATGGTCGACATTGTTAGTTACACAGGACGCAGACGACACTGACACTGATGATCTGGAGTTATTTATGCCTGTGAATATGCCGATGTGCTTCACTGGATGCGCTTCTGTACAGTCTTTACTGAATGACATTTAATTATATTTTTAGAGATGGGGTCTTAACTTAAATACGGAAAACACGAATTTCAAAATGGTGATACTTGCAAGAGATGTTCCCACACAAAATATTTTTTACCTCAGTGGTATCACAACATAAGTGGTCATATCCTTTAAAGATCTGGTATACATTTCCCCAAACCTTGAAGTTGGTTTTGGAACCCAAAAGAACACAGTCCAATTCCTTTGCATTGCATAATTTAGTTTTCATAACTGCAGTTTATTATAAGCTTCTAATTATATGTGGGTTGAGGTGGATGGGTTAGGTATCATGTATCCGGTCACCAAAAGGCATTTATAGTCCCAATGAGGAATTATACTTAGTTAGAAGCGGGTTGTGGTGATTGGAAGGGAGGGTGGGGTGAGTGATGGGGGTGTGGGGTTGTTGAACAGGGAGGAGAAATAGGATATAGCATATATACGGAATCTAGGATATAGCATATATACGGAATCTAGGATATAGCATATATACGGAATCTAGGATATAGCATATATACGGAATCTAGGATATAGCATATATACGGAATCTAGGATACAGCATATATACGGAATCTAGGATATAGCATATATACGGAATATAGGATATAGCATATATACGGAATCTAGGATATAGCATATATACGGAATATAGGATATAGCATATATACGGAATCTAGGATATAGCATATATACGGAATATAGGATATAGCATATATACGGAATCTAGGATATAGCATATATACGGAATACTTTCACCAAGAAAGGAAAAATCAAAATAACGGTTACTTAAATTATTCCCCATCAATTATTTATTTACCTGCATTTGAAAAACATTAGTTGATTAATGTTAACACTTGTTGGGATGGGTGGGGGTGGAGAGAGTTTTGTTCAAATTTAGCTCATTATTGATATAAACACTCCGGTAACGTTTGATAAAGAGCAGATGAAAAATAAAGTACCTAGACATTTAACAAAGCTACATTTAGCATTGTTCAATACATCAAGGTGCCATAAGTAGTGCAATTATTCTGATCTGGTAGGATTTCAAACATGTCCGAGCTTTTATTGATATTAACAATCTGGCCAAGGTTGGTAAAGACCAAGTGAAAATGAAGGTCTATAGCATTTTAAAATAATTCAATGGACATAACTCTGGTTTAAGACAGATATAACTGGCTTTCAAACTCGTCGGAGCTTTCAATAATATAAACAATCTGGCCATGTTTAGTGAAGATAAAAAATGAAGGTTCTACAGTGTTCCCGAATATGGCATTTTTCAATAAATAAAGGGTCATAATTATGGTGTTACTAGTCAAATCTGGCTGGTTTTCGAACTTATATCAACAAGCTGGTAAATTTTTGTAAAGATCCAATACAAAATAAAGGTGCCAACGTGTTCACAAGGCGGAATATGATTTTTTGTAGTCAAACAAGGGCCATAACTCTGGTGTTACTATCAGATACAGCTGTTTTTAATTCAAAATTGTCCTAGATTTCATTAATATCAAAATATGGCCAAGTTTGGTAAAGATCAAATACAAAATGAAGGTTCTAGCGTGTTCACAAGGCTGAATATGGCATTATTCAGTAACACAAAGACCATAACTCTGGTGTAAGTTAACCCAAATAGCTGGATTTCGAACTTTTCTGAGCTTTTATTACTATTAACGATCTGGCCAGGTTTGATAAAGATCAAATTCAAAATGAAGGTGCCAGAGTGTTCACAGGCCTGAATATGGCATTTTCAATAAATAAAGGGTTATATTTCTGGTGTTTCTAGTCAAATCTGGCTGGTTTTCGAAGTTGTCTGAGCTCTGATTAATATCAACAAGGTGACTATGGTTTGCAATGATCAAATACAAAATACATTTGCCAACGTGTTCACAAGGCTGAATGTGATGACATTTTCAGTCAAACAAGGGCCATAACTCTGGCGTTACTATGATATCAGATACAGTATGGTGTTAGTTATCCCAAATAGCTGGATTTCGAACGTGTCTGAGCTTTCATTAATATCAACCATTTGGTCAAGTTTGGTAAAGATTAAATTCAAAATGAAGGTGCTAGAATGTTCACAAGACTGAATATGGCATGTTTCAATAATTCAAGGGGCCATAACTCTAGTGTTCCTGGTCCGAGAAAGCTGGTTTTCATTAAAGCAGCTATCCCGCCAACAACAGCCAACTTTTACGACATATGTACACCGTTTTTACGAGGTATATATATAACTTATAAATTTTGAGAACCCAAACTCTATAGATACAATGATAAACAGATTAAATCAGCTAGGACAAACCTCAAAACTGGAGCGTCGAATTAAGAGTTATCAACTCATAATTGATTTTAGTTACTACTTCATTTTTTCATCTTTCATCAGTTTTTGCGCACAATATGACCTATTATGTGTCGAAGTGCCGTAAAACACCATTCATTCATTCATTACGCATATTCAATCACGGATATTTTAAGAACCCATGAATAAAACTGTACTTTTTATCTACACATACATTATTTCATGACATAAACACCTGGATAGGGCTTGAATAAACAATTTTGTAGTGAAATTTTACCGTTATTTTGCGGGTTAGTGCCTTGAATGCAGAATATGTCATTTTTCAGCAAACAAGGGCCACAACCCTGGTATTATTAATCCGATTTGACTGGTTCCCAAACTTGTCCGAGCTTTCATTGAAAAGGGTTAATGCAATAACAATGTTAGAAGTGTATCGTATCATTAATTAGAAAAGCATTATGTTTTATCCATTTTACATACTTTTTACAATTTTTTTAAATATTTTTCCAGCCTATTATATTTGAGGGAATGAGTTCAAAGGTAGGGGAGTATGGCCGCTTGGGGTTGTTTTGATTATTTATTTTTTTAAACGATTACAAACTATTAACAAAGTGTGTGTATTTAGTTTAGCTAAGACGTGATAGTGTTTTTTTTCTCCAAAAAGTAAAACACCAAGTATTATAATTTTTATTTAAAGAAACTAACCTGCCAACTCACGGCATTACACTACAAAACCGTTTATCAAAACTATAGGTGTTCAGGTCATATACTTATAATGCATGTACCGATTAAAAGTATAGTTTTTTCATTGGTTCTTAAAATACCCGTGATTGAATATGTGTAAAAGAAATATGAGTTGGTAACTCTTAATTAGAAGCTCCAGTTTTGGGGTTATATAATGTCTATAGAGTTTTGATTCTAAAAACATTAAGTTATATATATATACCTCGTTGCCAGTAGGTTTAGAAAAGGAGTACATCTTTTGTGAAATTTGCCTGTTGATGGCGGGATAGGGGCAACTATGTTGTTTCGATTTTGCGGTCTCATGAACTTCTTTAGTAGATAAGTTTTAACAGCTTACATGTTGACTTACCCTTCACAAAGCAGCTTACATGTTGACTTACCCTTCACATAGCAGCTTACATGTTGACTTACCCTTCACATAGCAGCTTACATGTTGACTTACCCTTCACATAGCAGCTTACATGTTGACTTACCCTTCACATAGCAGCTTACATGTTGACTTACCCTTCACATAGCAGCTTACATGTTGACTTACCCTTCACATAGCAGCTTACATGTTGACTTACCCTTCACATAGCAGCTTACATGTTGACTTACCCTTCACATAGCAGCTTACATGTTGACTTACCCTTCACATAGCAGCTTACATGTTGACTTACCCTTCACATAACAGCTTACATGTTGACTTACCCTTCACATAGCAGCTTACATGTTGACTTACCCTTCACATAACAGCTTACATGTTGACTTACCCTTCACATAGCAGCTTACATGTTGACTTACCCTTCACATAGCAGCTTACATGTTGACTTACCCTTCACATAGCAGCTTACATGTTGACTTACCCTTCACATAGCAGCTTACATGTTGACTTACCCTTCACATAGCAGCTTACATGTTGACTTACCCTTCACATAGCAGCTTACATGTTGACTTACCCTTCACATAGCAGCTTACATGTTGACTTACCCTTCACATAGCAGCTTACATGTTGACTTACCCTTCACATAGCAGCTTACATGTTGACTTACCCTTCACATAGCAGCTTACATGTTGACTTACCCTTCACATAGCAGCTTACATGTTGACTTACCCTTCACATAGCAGATATACTCGTACTAATAATAAACATAAAACTTTCGAACACAAGAATGCAACAGACGAGTAAAACAGTGTTTTCGTTTGGTCTTGACTTCAGCAAACTGTTACCAGTTGAATGAGACATGGTTAAAGTTGTTTTAATTAAATACTTTACATTAGTTGTACACTGATATATACTGGAATACAAAGTAGCTATAACTTAGATAATATTCAATGCTCTGCTACTCAAAGAAAAAACTATAATAGAGTCAATGTATGGTCTGTTAATATACACCTAGAGTATTCAGTTAATTTGAATTGTTGTTTTACGTCATATTTAGCACATGTTAGGCTATATATGACGGTCGATAATTTTTTATGGTAGATGCAGCCGTTCCTATTTTCCCTGGGTTGAACCAGTACTGTATACCATCTGTAAGAATCGTCACTTTCTCACTTGACGAGTTGAGCTCTCAGTGGGGTTCTAACCCGCCGCGGTGAGAGGCGATAACGCAGCGACTTTACTATCCCGGCCACGGAGGCTATTCAGTCAATGAATAAGTTACCAATAAATGAGCAATCATTTCATGCTGTTTCAATGACGGATAGTTTAATGAAAAGGGTCTTTAAGATCACATTAGTACATGTTCTGCTTGACTCATCTAGAACCTTTGAATATTCACAACTTAACCAGTCAGAATCTAGATTTGCCATTAAGGTGCTTAAAATAAATGCCGATCGACTGTTATTATGCAAGAAAATAAAACCGTAATTTTGGAATGGTAACCTGAACGAGAGGTCAAGAGTCGTTAATTCGTGTTGACACAATATATGATCAAGCCTTATGCTTTGTGTAGTCGTACACTGTTATGTTATACATTTATGGTTGATATTTACATTGTAATAAATTCATTCCTATAATTATTTCGCATGCAGTCGGTTCCAAACAGAAGCATTACTGCACAACATATATTGCATAACCACCACATACGGCAAACATGGCGTTCCAAATCTATGCATTTATAATTATAGCTTACATTTTAGACGTATAATAATTAATTTCATTAGAGGAAAATGAGACCTCCAAAATGTTTCTATATTATTGATAGCGGTCAAGTAATCCTGTATAATCAGTTTTGAAAATATGCCATAAAGTAATCCACTTATATATAATATAGTTTCATTATAGCGTTTCTGATTACGTATAGCATAAATATGTTATTAAGCGATTAATCCAAAGTGGGTAAGGATTACCGTTTGAGAAAGTGTTCATTCACCTTAATCAGGTGACGGTGGATAAAAGGAAGGACATAAACAGACACAACATCAGTACTGATAGTCGTAAATTACAAATAAATATTTACATTTAATATAGTATTACACCAGTGAACGATTAACAATTTAAGTACAGACCATTCGTTTTCGGATAATACGTTTTAAAATCAGGTTGCGGCGATAAACGGATACTATATTGAAACATTTAAACGTTATACCACTCCATATCAGTCAGTTTCGTATTTTAGTTAATGAGTAATTGGTAATTTTGAATTACAACAGGTACTGTTTTTAATCAGTAAATTTGTATCATGAGTTAAAAATGTTTAAGAACATATAAAGTATACTAGTACATATAAATAGCGATACATAAAACATTCACTATGCGAACAGAAATTCGGCAATGCACATTTATTTGTATGATTAAGACATAGAAATGTTTAAAAAAACTAGATAAAATGCAAACTCTTACTCCTCCAACAAAACCCGCTCTGGAATTAAACTTCGCGATGGAAGGCAAAATGAAAGAGGAAACACCGGGTTTGGTTAAAGAAGCGAGTACCGTCGGTGATCTGATATCATTTGGGGAGAATTCTACCAGAAGGTTATCGCAGCAACGAAGAAGACATAGCATTGCTGAACCAACTGCAACTTTTGAATTTGGACGCAGGAGAAGTATTCAGAGATCCGATTCAGACAAGTCTCTTTTAAGTCAAAGTCAACGGAGTTCCCTTTCAACACCAACTGGGATTAAAAAGACTGGCGCAGAAACTGATCGTACAGATTATCGTACATCATACAGTAATGATTACCGTAACAACTCGCCGGATAAAAGGAGGAGAATGAGCAGACGTGATTCCATGATGAACATTCTGCGCGAGGACTTAGCAAATGTACCAAGTCTACAGGCAATCAAAAAACGTCACTCCATTCAAAGAATGTTAAGTGAAGAAAATAATGACAACGTATTCGATGTTACAAATGCTACAGAAGACAGTGATACGGATGATGAACAACTCACATTTGCACGAGCAAGACGATCACGCAGGTTGTCTAGTATGGCGTTTAAGAGCACCAGCTCAGCGTCAAGTTTCGAGCCTGGCCAAAACATTTTAACAGAAGCCGAACAAAGAAAACTTAAATTTCTGGCGACGCTTAGCAAAATGCAAGGAGGGAGTCCAAATATGGCTAGACATGATTCGATAACAAGTGAAATAAACGAGGTCGCGATTCTTGAAGCTTCTTTCCTCAAAGGGAAGAAAAGAGGCAGTATAGCTACTCACGTGCTGATGGCAAGGAGAACGAGACGCGTTCCCCTGTCTGAGAGAGATAGAACAACAGCATCGATTCCAATTAGAAAATCAAATTCGCCCTCTGTTTTGACGGATACCGAAGATATGTCAGTAGAACAAAGAGAAAGAGCTAAGAAGATATTCCAGTTGCTAAAGAAACCAGATATACCTAAACTTCCAACAATTGATGGAAAAGAGAAAGACTCCGTGAAGAAGGAAGACATTGTAAAGCAGTCCATTAGTAAGTTCCGTCGCAGACTGCGGAAAAAAAGGGTAAACTTACTATTATATAAAATAATGCGTATTTTTAATTTGCGTAAATAATTACCCCGATACATTCTCTAATTGATGCCCTAATTCTTCATTAGAAATGACTAAGTAATAAGGTGTTTTTCACCAGCCACAGTGAACGAATTGTTAAAGGTTAAATCTAAGTCATCCCCAGTCATACATAGTCATCCCAAGCCATCCATAATTAGCCCAGTCATCTCTGTCATCCATAATCATTCTTAGTTATACTTACTCATTTACAGGCAAACCTAGTCATATATGTCCCAGTCATCTCTGTCATCCATAGATATCCCTAGTTATTCTAAGTCATTCCAAGTCACACCCATATTCATCCAAAGTAATCCATTTTTATCCATAGTCTTGTTTACTTAGTCGTCTCAGGTCATCCTATTCGTATTTAGTCGTCCCCAGTCATTATAGTCATATAAGTCGTTTCCAGTCAGTATAGTCGTATTTAGTCGTCCCCAGTCATTATAGTCGTATTTAGTCGTTCATAGTCATTATATTCATACAAGTCGTTTCAGTCATAGTCGTATTTAGTAGTCCCCAGTCATTATAATCGTATTTAGTCGTCCCCAATCAATATAGTCGTATTAAGTCGTCCCTAGTCATTATAGTCATTCCAAGTAACACCCATAGTCATCCGAAGTAATCAATTTTTATCCATAGTCTTGCTTATTTAGTCGTCTCAGGTCATCCCATTCGTATTTAGTCGTCCCCAGTCATTATATTCATATAAGTCGTCCCCAGTCATTATAGTCGTATTTAGTCGTCCCCAGTCAGTAAAGTCGTATTTAGTCGTCCCCAGTCATTATATTCATATAAGTCGTCCCCAGTCATTATAGTCGTATTTAGTCGTCCCCAGTCAGTAAAGTCGTATTTAGTCGTCCCTAGTCATTATAGTCGTATCTAGTCGTCTCTAGTCATTATAGTGATATAAGTCGTCCCATTTATTATAGTCGTATTTAGTCGTTCCTAGTCTTTACAGTCGTACTTAGTCGTCCTAGTCATTATAGTCATCCCCAGTCATTATAGATGTATTTAGTCGTCCCCAGTCATTATAGTTGTATTTAGTCGTCCCCAGTCATTATAGTCGTATTTAGTTGTCCCCAGTATTATAGTCGTATTAAGTTATCCCCAGGCATTATATTCAAATAAGAGTCATTATATTCATATAAGTCGTCCCCAGTCATTATATTCATATAAGTCGTCCAGTCATACAGTCGTATTTAGTCGACCCTAGTCATTATAGTCGCATTAAGTCGTCCCTAGTCATTATTGTCATATCAGTCGTTCCCAGTCATTATAGTCATATTAGTCATCACCAGACATTATAGTCGTATTTATTCGTCCCCAGTCATTATAGTCGTATTTAGTCGCCCCTAGTCATTATCGTCATCCCCAGTCATTATAGTCGTATTTAGTTGTCCCCAGTCAGTATATTCATATAAGAGTCATTATATTCATATAAGTTGTCCCCAGTCATTATAGTCATATAAGTCGTCCAGTCATACAGTCGTATTTAGTCGTCCCTAGTAATTATAGTCGCATTTAGTCGTCCCTAGTCATTATTGTCATATCAGTCGTTTCCAGTCATTATAGTCATATTAGTCATCACCAGACAATATAGTCGTATTTATTCGTCCCTAAAAATTATAGTCGCATTCAGTCTTCCTGTCATTATAGTTGTATTTAGTCGTCCCCAGTCATTATAGTTGTATTACGTCGTCCCTAGTCATTATAGTCGTATTTAGTTGTCCCCAGTATTATAGTCGTATTAAGTTGTCCCCAGTCATTATATTCATATAAGAGTCATTATATTCATATAAGTCGTCCCCAGTCATTATAGTCATATAAGTCGTCCAGTCATACAGTCGTATTAGTTTTCCCTATTCATTATAGTCGCATTTAGTCGTCCCTAGTCATAATAGTTATATAAGTCGTCCCCGGTCATTATAGTCGTAGTAAGTCGTCCCTAGTCATCATATAAGTTTTCCCTAGTCATTATAGTCGTATCTAGTCGTCCCTAGTAATTATAGTCATATAAGTCGTCCCCATTATTAAAGTCATATTTAGTCGTCCCTAGTTATTATAGTCGTATTTAGTCGTCCCTAGTAATTATAGTCATATAAGTCGTCCCCATTATTAAAGTCATATTTAGTCGCCCCTAGTTATTATAGTCGTATTTAGTTGTCTCTAGTAATTATAGTCATATAAGTCGTCCCCATTATTATAGTCATATTTATTCGTCCCTAATCATTATAGGCATATAAGTCGTCCGGAGTCATTTTAGTCAAATTTAGTCTCCCCAAATCAGTATAGTCGTATTTAGTCTCTCCAAGTCATTATAGTCGTATTTAGTCGTCGATTGTCATGATAGTCATATAGGTCGTCCCTATCCATTATAGTTATACAAATCGTTCCTGGTCGTTATAGTCGGATTTACTTGTCCTCAGTCATTATAGTCGTATTTAGTCATCCCTAGTCATTATAGTCGTATTCAGTATTCCCTAGTTACTATAGTCGTATTTAGTCTTCTCTAGTAATTATAGTCATATAAGTCGTCCCCATTATTATAGTCGTATTTAGTCGTCCCCAGTCATTATAGGCATATAGGTCGTCCCAAGTCATTATAGTCAAATTTAGTCTCACCAAATCAGTATAGTCGTATTTAGTCTCTCCAAGTCATTATAGTCGTATTTAGTCGTCTCTAGCCATGATAGTCATATAAGTCGTCCCCTGTCATTATAGTCATATAAGTAGTTCCCTGTCATTACAGTCATATTTAGTCGACCCTAGTCATTATAGTTGTATTTAGTCATGTCTAATCATTATAGTCATTTAAGTCGTCCACTGTCATTATAGTCGTATTTAGTCGTCCCTAGTCATTATAGTCGTATAAAGTCTCCCCAAATCATTATAGTCGTATTTAGTCTCCCAAGTCATTATAGTCGTATTTAGTCTCCCAAGTCATTATAGTCGTATTTAGTCGTCCCTAGTCATTATAGTCGTATTTAGTCGTCCCTAGTCATTAAAGTCGTATTTAGTCTCCCAAAGTCATTATAATCGCATTTAGTTGTCTCTATTCATTATAATCATAGAAGTCGTCCACAGTCATTATAGTCGTATTTAGTCGTCCCTAGTCATTATAGTCGTATTTAGTCTCCCCAAGTCATTATAATCGCATTTAGTTGTCTCTATTCATTATAATCATAGAAGTCGTCCACAGTCATTATAGTCGTATTTAGTCGTCCCTAGTCGTTACAGTCGTATTTAGTCGTCTCTAATAATCATAGTCATTTAAGTCGTCCACTGTCATTATAGTCGTATTTAGTCTCCCCAAATCATTATAGTCGTATTTAGTCTCCACAAGTCATTATATTCGTATTTAGTCATCTCTAGTCATTATAGTCATATAAGTCGTCCACAGTCATTATAATCGTATTTAGTCGTCTCAAGTCATTATATAGAGGATCTTAAACGAGTTCTCATTTCATATCAGATTTATGAAACGAGTCATGAATTATTTTAATTTTAACGAGCCTTTTGGCGAGTTAAAATTAAAAATAATTCATAACGAGTTTCATAAATCTTATATGGAATGGGAACGAGTTTAAGATCCTTTTTTCACATAACATTGCAATCAAATTAGTAAAAATTAATTCAGATGGACATAGAACCGCCACGACGTCAGACACACTTTAGCGCCAAAACGTCATAAAATATGTGACGTCGTAACGTCGCGTCTCACACATGACGTTGCGTATAAAAGAGTTCGTGTTTTACCTCTTTACAAAGTAGCAGTTTACGCCAACTTTTTAACAAACCAACAACAATGTTTTGTAAAACGTGCATTATTTTTATAAGCTGTCACATATAGTAAGTTTATGACTCAGATCTGGGTGAATTTGTAATAAATCAAATAGTTTCAGTTAATAAACTTGCGTAGTGTTACAGGTTTAACTCAACCAATCAAAATCGTTCCAGGTTGTATTACACGTGTGTGATACAATATAATATTGAATGGGTGTTCGACACTGCTAACAAGGGACGTTATGTGATAAAGTCATATAAGTCGTCCCTAGTCATTATAGTCGTATTTAGTCGTCTCTAGTCATTATAGTCATATAAGTCGTCCATAGTCATTATAGTCG
>JAWPHD010018093.1:0-41494 GCA_037043455.1 Cyrtodaria siliqua | reverse complement strand
TTACAGGTGTTCAAGGTGAATGAGGACCATTTTTTGTAGTATTATCAATTAAAAAATTTAACTCTTAAACCTCACATGAACATTTATTGATAGATGCAGAAAGAAACATAATTTGAAACCGCTACTAAATTGTATGTAAAAACAAGTATTATTTGCATGACATAGATACTACTTTTATTACCGCATGACGGCACGGGGAAATGAGACTAATCTGAACTGGCTAGCTGCAAAACTATTGCCAGATAATTAATAAATTTACCTGTGGATTAAGTTACCTGTTCAACATTTTCTACGTCATCAAATAAAATCTTATTCTCGTTTTTCACAGATATTGCATTGTGTGAATTGTAAATATCTATTGTTGTGGTTTTATTTCGATTTAAATAAACATGCACAAGTTCGTGAAGCAAAGCATGGCTGGAAAACTTTAAAAATCTTGCAATGAAGTTTGGTTCACGACAGATATTGATTAAGGAATATTACATCTTGCAACTACAAAGCTTTTCTTCACTTTGATATTTTATCAAACTCATTCTGCGGATCTAAATTGCTCAAGGATTCTATTTTTGGAGCACTTACTTATTGTTTCTCAATATACTCCGCGCTTAATGATGCAAGTATATAACACTTTCACAGCAGGACATTGTAAATACAATATCTTATTTCATTAGTGGAAGATGAAAAATGAGGGATGTGCCTGTAGCTGTGATGATTTGTATTTATAGGCACTTTTTTACCTACATCATAGCATGGGATATAGGCCTACCTTTTTACCTTTAATCATAGCATGGTAATATAGGCCTACCTATTTACCTACATCATAGCATGGTAATATAGGCCTACCTATTTACCTACATCCTAGCATGGTAATATCGGCCTACCTTTTTACCTTTAATCATAGCATGGTAATATAGGCCTACCTATTTTCCTACATCATAGCATGGTAATATAGGTCTAACTTTTTACCTTCGATCATAGCATGGTAATATAGGTCTACCTATTTACCTACATCATAGCATGGTAATATAGGCCTACCTTTTTACCGACATCATAGCATGGTAATATAGGCCTACCTTTTTACCTACATCATAGCATGGTAATATAGGCCTACCTTTTTACCTACATCATGGCATGGTAATATAGGTCTACCTTTTTACCTACATCATAGCATGGTAATACAGGCCTACCTTTTTACCGACATCATGGCATGGTAATATAGGTCTACCTTTTTACCTACATCATGGCATGGTAATATAGGCCTACCTTTTTACCTACATCATAGCATGGTAATATAGGCCTACCTTTTTACCTACATCATGGCATGGTAATATAGGTCTACCTTTTTACCTACATCATAGCATGGTAATATAGGCCTACCTTTTTACCGACATCATGGCATGGTAATATAGGTCTACCTTTTTACCTACATCATGGCATGGTAATATAGGCCTACCTTTTTACCTACATCATGGCATGGTAATATAGGTCTACCTTTTTACCTACATCATGGCATGGTAATATAGGCCTACCTTTTTACCTACATCATAGCATGGTAATATAGGCCTACCTTTTTACCTACATCATGGCATGGTAATATAGGTCTACCTTTTTACCTACATCATAGCATGGTAATATAGGCCTACCTTTTTACCTTTAATCATGGCATGGTAATATAGGCCTACCTTTTTACTTCGATCATAGCATGGTAATATAGGTCTACCTATTTATCTACATCATAGCATGGTAATATAGGCCTACCTTTTTACCTACATCATGGCATGGTAATATAGGTCTACCTATTTACCTACATCATAGCATGGTAATAAAGGCCTACCTTTTTACCTTTAATCATAGCACGGTAATATAGGCCTACCTTTTTACCTTCGATCATAGCATGGTAATATAGGTCTACCCTTTTACCTACATCATGGCATGGTAATATAGGTCTACCTTTTTACCTACATTATAGGCCTATCTTTTTACCTTTAATCATAGCATGGTAATATAGGCCTACCTTTTTACCTACATCATAGCATGGTAATATAGGCCTACCTTTTTACCTACATCATGGCATGGTAATATAGGTCTACCTTTTTACCTACATCATAGCATGGTAATATAGGCCTACCTTTTTACCTTTAATCTTGGCATGGTAATATAGGCCTACCTTTTTACCTTTGATCATAGCATGGTAATATAGGTCTACCTATTTACCTACATCATTGCATGGTAATATAGGCCTACCTTTTTACCTACATCATAGCATTGTAATATAGGCCTATCTTTTTACTTTTAATCATAGCATGGTAATATAGGCCTACCTTTTTACCTACATCATAGCATGGTAATATAGGCCTACCTTATTACCTACATCATGGCATGGTAATATAGGTCTACCTTTTTACCTGCATCATAGCATGGTAATATAGGCCTACCTTTTTACCTTCAATCATGGCATGGTAATTTAGGCCTACCTTTTTACCTTCGATCATAGCATGGTAATATAGGTCTACCTTTTTACCTACATCATAGCATGGTAATATAGGCCTATCTTTTTACCGACATCATAGCCTGGTAATATAGGCCTACCTTTTTACCTTTAATCATAGCATGGTAATATAGGCCTACCTATTTACCTTCAATCATGGCATGGTAATATAGGCCTACTTTTTTTACCTTCAATCATAGATGGTAATATAGGCCTACCTTTTTACCTTTGATAATAGCATGGTAATATAGGCCTACCTTTTTACCTACATCATAGCATGGTAATATAGGCCTAACTTTTTACCTTCAATCATAGCATGGTAATATAGGCCTACCTTATTACCTTCGATCACAGCCTAATAATATAGGTCTACCTTTTTACCTACATCATAGTATGGTAATATATTATATAGGCCTACCTTTTACTGTCTGTCTATTACAGCAGTGGAGATCTAGATATACATTTTCCCTCCTATACCACAGTAATGACATACCCTTTTACCATATGAGTAGTACAAGTCATGAATATGCTTTTATTTTTACATTTTAGTGGTGATGATAATCATAGACACAGATGGATTGTTTACATTTTTGCCTACCTTTTTTATTTTTACATCGCAACGGTGATGATGGAGGTGTGGTGGATGAGGTTCCAGAATCCGACTCTGACATGAAGTGGAAAGCTGACGAGGATGATGAATGTACAGGACTGTGGTGACTCTTGTAGATGTGGTCTGAAATATACACACATATTAGAATTATATATCACACTCACATTTGTCTGATGTGTGTGTGGGCGATTTCTTGAGGTAGCCTCAGTTTGATACCCTATAGTGTCTGATTATTGCCATTTTTATACTAACGTCCAGTATATAATTGGCTGAAAAAGGAAATATAACTTAGGGCCTGTGGCTGTGTGATTGTCGATTTAATGACATTTACATGGCAAAAGCGTCTGGTTCTTTTCTTGCAGCATGACATGTTTTGGACTCAAATCAATCTTAATATGGAATACTTTACTAATTGTATGCACTACTGGAACACATTTGCAGAACACATTTTATGCAACTTTACATAAAAAAAACAGTTTTACAGTGAAGTTTTTCGTTAAAATTGTTTTTCTCAAGTCCATTTTTATGTGACTGATGGCAATAAAGTGGGACATCATTGTCCCATGGACACATTTTCTAGTTAATATACATTGTATTTAATGAAATCCTTGGCTTTTTTTTTTATCACGTTGTTTGCAATTAATAATATGCAGATATTTAAAACTTGGATGAACATAACAATCATTTATAATGAAAAATGCACCCCATGCTGCATTTCTAATCAGCCCATGCTGCACTTCTAATCAGCCCATGCTGCACTTCTAATCAGCCCATGCTGCAGCTGATTAGTACACGATGATGACCATACTGTATAGTCCCTTTGCTGCCGTATATTGGTAAGGAGGCTTGGGCTCTTAACCCCATTAAGCACATCTATAATGGCTGTTGCGTCCATTGTAAAACCTAGATCAGCCTGCGAGTAACTCACAGGCTGATCAGGGTTTACAATTGCTAGCTGCTGATCCTGAATTTTGACTCCAGAAGATGAAAGCAAATTAAAGATATCAGAAAATGACAACACATACTTAAACTGAACATCCAAATATATTAGTGGTTTCTACTGCCGTTATTACATGCAAAATGTAGTGACATTAAATGCCACAGTGTCTTATCAATATTATGTGACACACCTAAAAAGGTTTCGGTCATATGTGACATTCTGCACCTTATGACATCCTCTTAAAAAAATAAAAAAAGAGAAAAAAGAATCATCTTAAAATGTTTACTAGTAAATATTTATTAAATGTATTAACGCTTAACCCGCTAGGTATATATAATGGACTGTTCTTTCTTTGAATTAAGACAATTCCATTTATGTGACAAATGGGTGTTTTGGGGGAAATGACTGATCAGCAGCCAGACATTGTAATCCCTGATCAGCCTGCGAGTTACTCGCAATCTTGAAGTCTTTATTAATTCAGTATCATTTTGACTTTAAATCTGCTTGCATATATTTAATAAAAATATTACGTTTTCAACTTTTCTACGTTATTCTACCATAGGTTTGAAAATATTATTGGTGAAATGTAATCAACCGTAAATTACATGCAAAAATGATTTGCTTTATACGATTCTTATAATTAATATTAATGATTGAACAAATGCATTTATGTAGAAAAACAAACGGGACGAGTTTTATAAAATCAAGATTGCTCTGTGTCCCTTTAAATAGGTTGAAAACTTAATATGATATAAATAAAATAATATAAATTATGAAACCGGCTCATTAAAAGTTCATACGAACATGCAGAGCTCCAGATAAGCCTCTATATCAAAGGGTACTTCACCCCCTAAATAAATCTGCAATGCTGAATTTGTAAAGAGTAAATGTTTTAGTTGTGATGTTTTTATCTCACATATATGACATACTAGAAATAAATGATCAATGCTGATATGCAATCCGAATTTATTTTTTCAATGCCGATTTCCTAAATTATGCTGAAATACCCCTAAAATGTGCTTTTCTGGAGCTCTGAATATGCATGTATAAACACCATCTGGGACAAAGACATTGGAAGAACCCGAGACTAGTCGACACCCATTGGAGTAAATTTACCAAAACCGGAGACTTAACAGCAAAAGCATTCCTTCCATAACTGAACTCCGTCTAGATTGGAGTTCTAAGTAAGAGTAAGGAATCACACAATGTTTATTGATCCAGCAACCGAAAAGTGAATATTTCGACAACATAAAGATTTGACATAATATCCCTCAGACGGATATAACAAGGATTTACTGTATTTGAAGTAGGAAACAACTCAGAATGCTGGAATGTCAATATCCAGGCTTATTTCCTTATGGCATATTAATGGAGACATGATGGAGAAATGTAGGAGCACTTGAAACAAAAACTAAATAAATAATAATCAGAAGAATGCTGCTGGAGTCTAAATAGGTGTATCGACAGTCGCAAATATTTTGATACCCAAGACCTCCTGTAAATCTTCTATGAAATGGGATGTCTATAATTATAAGAATCAAGGCGCGAATAGTATTACAATTATATTTACCAAGACGGACCATTAAAATCTTTTCATATGTAGCTGTTTATGCAATTTTTGGGATAGGAATTCCCCGTTGTTTTTCATTTCAGTTGTTTGGACTCATTTTTAGGCAAATTGCTATATTCAATTTATTTTATGCATTCTAAAAGGTGGTTTCAGTTTCTGCCTTTAAAGTAACCAAATTTCACAACAAACCTGGCACATGTGATTTGTTTATAATACACACAGGGCACATACGCCTATAACATACAGGTCCATTAAGGAAACACGAAGTTGACTGAAGCAGACCTTACTAGGATCAAAGCCCAACACAAATACTCTATTGAACATACCTGGTCTCATTGCTACATGTGTGGCTGCGTTAAAGTGGGCGGGGAGAGGTTGATGAGCTGGCGGTGGTTGACAATATGACGGGATATATCCCCCACCGGGCGAGGGGTCTCGTAATGAAGAATGCTGTGACGCCATGTAGGCTGTAATGTAAAAACAAAATGTCAGAAATATTACATCTATATAATTCAAGCATAAGCATTCTGCATTATATTTATCCATAACTGTAAGGAAAAAAACAAGAACTTTTAAGAAAACATGTTTACAGCACTTCATTAGCACATATTCTACTGGAATAAAAAAACGCCCACACAAAAAATCTGTAATCTATTGCCCGTTCTCTACCTGCTATAGGACAAAAGTTATTTGTTTTCTCTCAGGTTGATAAGATTCAAGCTAAAGACACCCTATAAATGGCAAGAGTTACTCAAAATGTAAACATTGAGGTAGCAAATACATAAGAACAGGTCAAATGTTTTAATAAATTACAACAAATGGCTCAAGTAGACTGATCAGCTCAGTGTGTGTTGACAGTTGAGAATGCAATAAAATGTTTTTCTTTGATTAAAAAAAAAAGAAGAGTACTTTCACCGGTGTCTTTTTAGAAAGAGAGAGATTTATTAAGTAGAAATCGGAACATACAGGTATAGCATTTCAAATGCAGGTATAGCATTTCAGAACGGGAGTGACTATTTAATAACTAGAAACTGAAACATATTGATAGGTATAGCATTTCAAATAACGAGACACTCTGAAATTTGTTTGTGGGAGTCGATCTTCTCCAAAACCACATGGGATTTTAGAGAAAAAGCCGATGTCTGATAAAGCAAATCTGTGTTCGGCGCCTGTTAGAACCAAGATTGCAATGCACTTTATTTTGTTGTCTTAATCGTTTTAGTTATTATTCTAAAATCTAGTGTGCTTCAAAAAACATTAAAAAAACACAAAAAAAAACAACAGTTGATTAATAATTGCCATACTGTAATGAAAGTTATGTCACTGATAAGGGACTGTCCCGCCCACCTTATGAAAACTCTTAATTACATGTTTATATTTTTCATGGAAGAATTTAGATCTTTCATTAAGTGTTTAGATCTTTCATGGAAGCATTTAGATATTTACATGTTTATATTTTTCATGGGAGATTTAGATATTTTATCAAGTGTTTAGATATTTCATGGAAGCATGTAGATATTTGATTAAGTGTTTAGATCTTTCATGGAAGCATTTAGATCTTTAATTAAGTGTTAAGATCTTTTATGGAAGTGTTTAGATCTTTTATGGAAGCGTTTAGATATTTCATTAAAGTTTTTAGATCCCAAATTAGTTGTGTTATTTTAAAAAGGTTTATATGCAAGTCATGATTTTCCTAAAAGACCGGGCCCAGTTTATGAAACAACTTACGATAATTTTGA
This sequence comes from Cyrtodaria siliqua, assembly GCA_037043455.1. Taxonomy (NCBI): domain Eukaryota; kingdom Metazoa; phylum Mollusca; class Bivalvia; order Adapedonta; family Hiatellidae; genus Cyrtodaria; species Cyrtodaria siliqua. The sequence goes on along the minus strand of JAWPHD010018093.1, from coordinate 34,147 downwards.
TCGTAAGTTAATTTCTTAAATTCTTTACTTTGACTTGCAATTCACAAATGAACGCGATTTAGTATAATTTTCATATACATTTGGTATTTCTGCACATAATGCACACATAATTGTCCACATTGAATGCTTAGGTGCAAAAATGTGAACAGTTTTAAAATGTGAGACTTATCGTAAGATGTTTGATAAAACGAGGCCCTGGCTTTGAGTAAACATCTTTGGCCTCTCTATATAGACAGAACAATTGATTTTCTTATTTTATTGTCATATAGTGTCATATAGTGTTTTTTGTTTTGTTTGTATGGTGTTTTACGTCAGTTTCAAGACGTAATGTTATATATGACATTCAATGTTTTGTGGTGAAGGCAGACCACCCACATTTCCTGGGTAGAACCAGTACTGTACACCTTCCATCATTCGTAAGAATCGACACTTCCTCACTTACATATTCTGAAATGGCATTCAATCTTGCTAGGTCATGTATGTATGTATTTACCTTGTAATCGTAGTTTATCTTCCGAGTTTGATTCCAGGTCACTGGACACACCACTGTCGCTGTCCCCAGGACTCGGAGGTAATACTGCTGCTGCAACACACCAAAATAAACACATGTACAATATGTACTATTCATAGCATCATTTTTCTGATATCTGCAATTTATACGGCGGTCTCGTGCCGCACACCAAAATAAACTGATGTAGTACAATGCTATATAGGGGTCTTTTCTTTTCTCTTTTTTCTTTACATTTGTTAGGATTGCAACACAAATCGCACCAACATCAGGTAGATATATTGTTTTTATTATTATATGAGTTTAATTAACATTGTTGAAGTGATACGGGTAATAATTCCCGAGTTAGAAAGATTCTTGCGATATAGAAACGAGTGCGTTTTCGCAAGAATATTTCTCAAGAGTGAATTATTTTCCATATCACGACAAAAATGTTAATTAAACTATATAATATATATTCTGTGATGAATTCCTTTCCAATCGTCTTTTGACACAAGTATTCCTTCTTGTCACTCCTTTGGCGACAGCTTGAAGTAATATCATGACATCAATTCGTGACATAATATCGTGACGTCTATCGTTAAGTTCATAAAGACTTTTTGTAATAACGTTCAAAATAACGTTTCGCCAATAAAATTGAAATCCGTTAAAAAAAGAAAAGAATTTTGGAATTATGGTTATTCCCCCAAAAAATTCTCCCCAAACTCGTTATTATGCTTGTGTATTTTTAAATCTGAGAGAGCATCCCTGTAAACTCCCCTAGCAACTTTGCATCTGTGGTGCTCAACTTAAAATCGGTCAGCTTTGCATGCCCCTAACAGATTACTCAAGAGGCAATTATGTTTTAGCACTTTGGACCTTCTAGATTTAAGATATTTAATTGTAATCAAGTATGGGGTTAGTGTTTAAAAATTATTTCTGGCAGTATTTGCTCAAGAGTTATATAAAAGAAAACAAAACATAAATAGGCTCTGTTGAGAACTGTTTGCATTTTCGTCTGCAAGTCAAATACAGCATGTATTTGTACACATAATATGTACCGGTACTCTTCATTTTAACCAAAATTCTTATATTAAAGGGGTTGATGCACTATTTTCAAACACGATTTATTTAAAAGGGCTCTGAAAAAATTGAAAAAAGCTGAAAGAATTATCAAAATGTCATGAAAAATAAAGGAGCTGTGACCTATTGAAATTTTGCAAAAAACATAAATGGAGGCGGCCATCTGTGAATGATGACGTCATCGCGCCTTTTTACTATATGTGGCATATTGACAAAATATATTGTAAAGCAAAGAAAATCACTGCAAATTTATTAAAAATAAATATATAGATGTAAAACGTATAAATTGTATGCTTATTTTTCATTTGCAGTGCTTTTCTTTGTTTTAAAAGACATTTTGTCAATATGCCATATACACTTTATCATGGTAAAAAGGCGCGATGACGTCATCATTCAAAGATGACTGCCTCCATTTATGTTTCCTTGCAAATTTTCAATAAGTCATATCTCCTTTATTTTGATAATTCTTTGAGCTTTTTTCAAGTTTTTCAGAGCCCTTTAAAATAAACCTTGTTTGAAAATAGTATATCAACCCCGTTAAAAGTGTGTTTTTTTTTAAAAATGTGTGTTTGCATTGATTTTGAAGTTGTTTAAACCACCAACTAATCTAATGTCTATATCTGACAGGGAATTGCAATAGTATATCTCTTCACATACTGGTAACAGAATACGGTCAATTTCATTTTTACCCTCATTATTAAATAAAAGAAAATGCAGACGCAGTTTATTAGATACATAATTAATATGATACATAATGACCCAGAGGCAGATAAATGGACACAATTTATATACATGTAACTATACATTTTTCCATTGCAGATGCCATCTTGGAAATTAGTTGGGTAAAATATTTCTATGCTTAAGAAACTTAATGAGGGATGTTACACAATATATATATTGTTTTATAATCATGTTTTATCTAATCTCACAAGATTGCCATATGTCTAAAATGCATCTTTTTATTTCTATGTATATATCTCATGCTTAAATTTCTTATATTTTGCTTCGCTCCCACAGACTTTATATATTTATCAAACCGAGATATAATCAATACAGCAGATATCACATGACATCACCGTATTTTTTTCCTCAACTAAACATATTTTGAATTCCTCTAAACCTCTCTTTTATATGTCAGTATTATACATGTAATGAAGCATACATTTACAGATTTCCCAAACAGGTTGACGTTTTAACATTAGGGTTGCCCCACTTTACAGCAGAATTTAACCTGCAAATCTTTTGTAATCAACTCCCATCTAGCCTGGCTTTTTAAAAATGGAAACATGATTCTAATTTTACATGTTTGAACCCAGCTGGCTGTCTGATAAGCCATTACCTTTAACACACTCCAGCAGTGAATCACAGTATATCCTTGTTTATGGTTCCTTAATGTTATCAAATGTCGGCTTTTTACTTCCTGTATTTTGGTTTTCTCAGACTTGTTTCCGTAAATAAACAGGCTATCACATTGTATTGTGAGAGTTTGGGGAAATACAGATATGCGAGATATTGCCAAGTGGGTCTACTGCCTTCTTGATATTTTGGCAAAACTGAAAAGTAACCTATGTCACGAAGTAACAGCTTGCAGACTGTTGTAGGAACACCAGACAGAATTCAATGATTTTTTGTTTGGCAAACATGTTTCAGCAGACATTTCAAGATTTTTCAAATTGATAACACAAAAGGAAAAGGAATTATGCCCTGCATTTATGTTTTTGTTTGTCCGACATTATTTGTTCTATCTGATACCCATAGTCTTATTAACCTTGATTTGACCTACATTTTTGTGTTTATTGCATTTTTATTTGTTAAAAAAACACACACACACACCTCTTTTATTGCTTTACAAGTGCATTTTTTTTATTTATTTATTTTATGCATCCTCGCATGCCTGATCATAGAAGACATTTTATGAGGATTTTTTTCCGAACAATATTTTCTTTTCTAAATAAAATGCTATAATTTGTATACTATAGAGGGCTGAATGTGAAACTATAATAACATATATATACTTAAATAACTAAATACAACAGTTTCGCTTCGATATATACATTTATACAAGTACAATATTTATCACCTATATAATTATCGTGATCTTGTTTTTCTTACAAATGCAAACTAGATTTTTTGCATAAAGTAATGCAAATCATCTAGTTTCCTTTTTTAAACATGCCATACTTCTTATATTACAGTATATATAAACCGCATACATGGAATTTGTGACATGAATGCAAGATTATTTGATAATCCACCTACTGAATGGATATTATAATAGGCTATCTAACCTTTAAAAACCTTAAAAATACGTGTTTCTTTCCCAAGTGGAGCATATTTTGCGACTTCTATTATACAGCTCTACCTAGTGGAACAGGAAATTTAAACAGTCTCATTGTTAACAATTTGAATAAGATCCTTGTGGCCATATCGTATTATACCGAATATAGTTTTGTAAAGTTCCTATTTCCTCATTATTATCAGCTAAAGAGCAGGTCAAATCACGTAAATATGAGATATGTAAAATAGATCACACGCTTTTGTACAGAATCAAGATCTAAGATTATAGTTTTTAAATATTGGTAATCTTTCAGAAAACACAGTGCACACAGAGCGTAGAAATATCTTAAGTATTTTTATTACATGGATCTGTAAAAGGTTTTTATTAAATGTTAAAGGGAGGTCTCGAAGATCTGTGATAAAAAAAACATTGTTTTCTTTAAAAAAAAACAATTAAAAAGAAATAACATTGAAATGTAATACCAGGATATGAGGTAATCCCCAAATTTACTAATTGTATGAGTCTGCTTCAACTATTAGTTTATTTTTCTCTCCGCTTTTATTGGAGATTCAAATAAAGCACGTTAAAAAATAGTAACACATCATACTGCATACTTGACCAATTTTTTTTTCTCTCCTGAAATTCTTAACATGATGGCCATCAGTCTAAACTGACATTTATCACGATGATTTGGTGCGAGATATTTTGGGCCAAAACAGAGCACATTTAGATCAGCTATATCCAGATATAGATACAATGTACCTTGGCCAGACAACTTTTTAAGACATTAAATATAATTTCCTTTGAGCTATAAATATATAACAGATTTCCCAGGATGTGAATGTACTACATAGCCTACTTATGTCTGACATTCGCGGAAACTCGCCATATGAAAAGCGTGCTTCAACTTGCATTTTTCTCTTTATATATTTAAAATTATCTGAGAACAGCCAATTCAGAATAATTGTGGCGTATTCTTGTAAAATGGCTGTCATCAACATCCCCTAACAGTGACCATATCAGGCACGGATCCAGGAGCGTGGTTGGGGAGGCGAAACAAGCAACTGGAAACATTTGCGAAAAATGTGTTTTGCATGGAATATAGTCGCACACAACTATTTCATATCCCCACAAAACTGCACGCTGTTAAAAAAGGCGAGACAAAAACTTGTGTTTTTCTCCTCAAATATTTCAAAAGCAAAGACAAGAAACAGTCTTCTCAAACAATTAAATGAACTGAGAAACACCTGTCACTTAAGAGAGTGTTTGTTTTGATAAACAGTATCCTTTTGCATGTTTTCGTGATTCATCAAAATATAATACAAGGCTTTCTCAGTTTATGTGATTCATCGAAATGTAATACCAGGATATGAGGTAATTATGGACAACAACTACAAATCATGCGGAAGAGAAACACTTTTAAAATGTAGGCGACTACCTCAAAGGCTGCAACCCGAGTTTTAAGGGAAATGAAAAAAAAAATTGTGCGATTCTGAGTATCTGAACTATGTTAACAGCATGGATTGCTGATACATGATGATATGATGCAGGCGCTCTTATAAAAATTAGGGCTATACAAAAACATGTAAAATGTATCGTTTGGGGTGAAGGGGTGGGGGGAGGGGGAATATGATATAGTATAAAACAAAGTTGGAAACCCTGAATGACATCTGTCGTCAAGACAAGTAATTTTAACTATTTACTGTTTGGAGTGTGAAACCACTCCTATGATTGATTAAATATACCTTATTGTTTGTTTCTGCAACATTGGTTTAGTTAAATGTTGTCGTTCTCCTGTCGAAGTGCACATTTTTGTTGAGACATTGCCCAGACTGTCGATCTGTGTTGGAAATGTAACCACTGAAGGGCAAGTTACATTTCCATTGCTACTTCCAACATTTCCATTGCTAATTTCCATTGCTACTTCCAACATTTCCATTGCTACTTTCAACATTTCCATTGCTACTTCCAATACAACCATGCATTTGTAATGTTGTAATGATACTTATTCTTATCTAGTGTTTCAGTCATTATTACCTAATGTTTTTATGGTGTGGGGATTTGTAAGGTTGGCATTATTATACATTGTGTTCATTTCAATAAGATAGTTTTTGTCTTACCATTTGTTTGCAGTTGTAATATGCCTTGTAGAAATGTTTTACTTTCTGAACTCGTGCTTGGAGATTCCATGCTAAGTAATGCCTCAGCGGCAAGCTGGCGGCCATTTTTCTGCTGCTGCTCACATGTCTCCACTAAAAATAGAAAGCGAGAAATATGAGGACATGAGGACACATGTATCAAGGTTACTTAACAGTTATTAATAACAAAAACAGTCACAGTACAATTAGATATCTGCTGTAAAGAGAGACAGAAACATAATTACATGATTGTGGTATAATATTATCATCAGAATAAAAGACACTACATCATAAACAGTCAATAAAAGACATATTCAAGAAATTATGACATGCAAGGGTACTGAAGTAATGTTTTTGTACATGGAACTGTTCATTCCTACCATCTTTGCTTTAAAAAGACAATCAACATGTCAATGTAGAAATAGTACATGCAGAACCCTTGAATTGTCAAGCAGATAGTCAGAACACAAGATAGCTTTATATGAACCTTAGTCAGAACACCGCAAATTTGTATATGAACCTTAGTCCGAACACAACAAAGCTGTATATGAACCTTAGTCAAAACACAACAAAGTTTTATATGATTTATTTGTTTGTTGGTATGGTGTTTTACGTCATTTTCAACACATGTAAGGTTACTAACACAGCCCTTGTGGCTTACCAACAACATGCTATCCACTGGGCCACCACAGCCCGTGTGGCGTACCAACAACGTGCTATCCTCTGGGCCACCACAGCCCGTGTGGCGTACCAACAACGTGCTATCCACTGGGCCACCACAGCCCGTGTGGCGTACCAACAACGTGCTATCCTCTGGGCCACCACAGCCCGTGTGGCGTACCAACAACGTGCTATCCTCTGGGCCACCACAGCCTGTGTGGCGTACCAACAACGTGCTATCCACTGGGCCACCACAGCCCCTGTGGCATTCCTAGAACAAGCATAATATGCTTACTGGCTACTCAGGTATCCAACGAATGGACATAAACAGATTCTTTTTAAAATATTATTTTTATCATGATCCCTTTGATTCAAAGATCTAAAACGAAGAACTGTCAGTATATTTTTAATAATTCTGTCTGAAAGGTTTACTAGTACTTGCCGATGTCTAGATACAAAATTAATGCTCTGTTTGAAGTTTGACCGATTTAAATTATTTTAAGTCTTGGGAAGTGTCTTGCCCAAGGACACACACAAGAAACCTCCTGTCAAAGTAGTATGGCTTTAGCTCACTCATTTTACATTACTCTCCATGCTGTAAAATGTTGAAATTTAACAGCAAAGAAAAGAATACTATACATTAACAATGAAAAAAATTAAACTTTTCAGAATTATATTTGACTTTAGATTATTATGTCTGAAGTGTTACCAAAATGAACTGTTAACAAAACAGAGTTGGGGAAAAATATCATCTTGTACTGAACAACTGTCCAGGGTACTTAAAATGTTCTAAGTATCACCTCCCTAATTGAGGAAAAAAAATAAAGTATTCAACACTACTTTGTCATCATAATTTCCTGATGGAAATGCACAATCAGGCCAAACAAAAAAATAGGTGTGTTTCCTATTGCATATGCTCTAAAAATAATAGGGTCGGTAGGCAGGCATTTTTTTTTTTTTGGAGCAAGATATTGTGGGATTCTACATGTATTTATCTCATAAACCCCATACAAGTTGATGATACAGCTGAAAGTTGCTCTGTGATGTCAGTTTACCTCGATATATTGTGATAAACCATTGTTCAGAACAAATATTCTTTTTTTTCATAAAAAGTTTTAGGGTCGGTCGGCCCATTAAAAATAGGGTCGGTTAGGCCACCGGAAACACAGGTATTTTTTTGTTTGGCCTCATCTTAAAATGCCTGCTCGCAGGCGGAGGACTCATACGCTCTTCTTGTATCAGTTTGATGATTACACAACATTTTTTTAAGTGACACTTAAGTCATTGAGAAGGGTTCTTGTGTTGCGGAAACAAAAGCTTTTGCTGTTTCTTCCTAACTGTATGCAATACTTCCTTACTTCCTAGTTGGGGTTGAACTTGTGATATATGAGCAAGGATCAGGCTCCTGATTCATTATGTTCATGATGCAGTCATGCATTTCCTATAACAAAGATGGACTCTTTTTTGTTAACCTGATTTAGTATAAGCTCGAAAACTGAGAAATACCGGTAATTAACCAAAATAAATTGTATAGTAAAATCATGTACGTAAATCTAAATGTGCCGGTTATATTATTGCATGCTATTTCAGTGGCAACTTAAACGTAGCCATCTTAATATGGTGATATATAAGGATAATAAGTAATGTTTAAATATTTGTTATAGTTTTTAATTAACTTTATAACAGTTACAACTGAGCTACATTAGGCTTCCTATTTACAGTTAACCTATTTCACTTTAATAAATACATGAACACTGAGCTGTCAGAAATTTAGAGATAACGACAAGCTTGGGATTATGATGTGCAGTAGTCTAGAATTCTGTAACTAGACTTAGCTGATGTGAAATTGAAAACCAACACCCACATTGTATAATAATTACACTTTTCAAGAGAGATCTGGATAAAAAAGCCTTCTGCTGAGCAAACTAAAAATATATTGAAAGCCATGGAGGGATTAAATAAAGGTGAAGATAGATGTAAACAAGTGTTTACTAAGCCAAAACTTGATAAGGAAGTATCAGCATCCTTAATTCTGTAGTAATAAGTAACTGATTAGTGCCATATTGACATAATGGCAGTTACACGACTATAGCCCATTGTTAGGGACTAAAAAGCCATTATCCTTTTAATTCCAAGTTATAATGGATGCTGATCTCCGCAAAATGGACATAGTCACAGTTAACCGCCTTGTAACGACCATTTGTACATACTTCATTACATTGCAACACCCACGACTATTTCAGTAATGATACAGTTTTCTTATATTCCCCAAGGTTTGAGTTCTGGAACAATCTCAGTGGTCTCTTAGCTAATACAATAATTGCTTCCAGATTCCCATTACATAGGTTAGAGAATGCAGTGCCAGATATGTAACATTTATGCCCTCAGTGCAGAGCTTCATCCCTGACCCACTGTCAACCAGGAATGCTTTGCTTTATGGATTGGCACACACAGCATCCCTGACCCACTGTCACCAGGAATGCTGTGCTTTATGGATTGGCACACACAGCATCCCTGACCCACTGTCACCAGGAATGCTGTGCTTTATGGATTGGCACACACAGCATCCCTGACCCACTGTCACCAGGAATGCTTTGCTTTATGGATTGGCACACACAGCATCCCTGACCCACTGTCAACCAGGAATGCTGTGCTTTATGGATTGGCACTCACAGCATCCCTGACCCACTGTCAACCAGAAATGGATTGGAACACACAGCATCCCTGACCCACTGTCAACCAGGAATGCTGTGCTTTATGGATTGGCACACACAGCATCCCTAACCCACTGTCAACCAGGAATGCTGTGCTTTATGGATTGGCACACACATCATCCCTGACCCACTGTCACCAGGAATGCTGTGCTTTATGGATTGGCACACACAGCATCCCTGACCCACTGTCAACCAGGAATGCGTTGCTTTATAGATTGGCACACACAGCATCCCTGACCCACTGTCAACCAGGAATGCGTTGCTTTATAGATTGGCACACACAGCATCCCTGACCCACTGTCAACCAGGAATGCTGTGCTTTATGGATTGGCACACACAGCATCCCTGACCCACTGTCAACCAGGAATGCTGTGCTTTATGGATTGGCACACACAGCATCCTTGACCCACTGTCAACCAGGAATGTTGTGCTTTATGGATCTGCACATATTTCCTGTGGCAGACCACTACCAGTTAATGATGAGTGGCAGGTGGGCTTTTTGTTTTGTGGAAGGGAAACATTGTCAATTTGATGTATGTGCTTGTCTTTTACTGGAAATGCTCATTTTAACCAGATTGCAGACTAGTATGTTATGTTTTTTTCTTGTTCATAAAACAATGCATAATCCATTTGTAAGTGATGCAATATGGTGTTGAGCAGATGACGGTGTACTAAACCAATGGCTTTTAGTGTTGCAATATGAATCGTGATTCCTGAAGACTTAAATTCTTCAGAAGGTACAGTGCATTTAACCATGACTGTAAGTGTTGCAATATGAATCGTGTGTGATGCGACACGACACTGATTCTTATTTGTAATTCCTTCTGTTGTTAGATGCTCCATTTGGTGCATGTTACGACAGACAGCTGCTCGCACATCATAGATCATTAAATTGCACCTGTCTGCCTGCAGTTGTTCTTACTGGTTGTTTGGACAAGACAACATAATTGTGTCATTTTGTTGATCCAGTTGAATAACTGCAGGAGGCTGCTAGCATATTGTAGATGATGCCATGCACCATACAGTGCAATTTTCTTATCAGGGCAGGAAAAATCCACTCGTCCGCTCGTCATGACGAGTGACACCTCGTGCAGGACGAGTAAGTTTTCCTGTCTGGTCGTCCTGTCGGACAAGTGAAAAAATTGATGAGCTAATTATTTTTTTCTAGCTTAAATCGCGTGTCTAGCTAGAAATACGATAATTGCGCTGTTAAAATCAAACACGGATGTTTACTTGTTGGTAAGCAAGCAGACTTGCTTCTAAAAATAGAATGAATTCAAGAACGACAACTCCTACGAAATTTCGTTCTTCGTCCACAATTAGATTCGTACTACTGTACATCGTACTCAGTTTGTTTCATACTATCGGTTATTTTTCAGAGGGGAAGTTATTAGCCAGCCATCCGTGCAGCCGTCGTTGCACGGCCGTTTTTGAAAAATCGCGCCCAATATTTGGTGGAGTGGGTGGGGTATTTATTTTTTTTTTTTTTTTTTTAAACTTACTTTCTCAATATTGTTATGTTTTTTAAAGTACGAAAATATAACAACAAACTTTAAACTGACACTGTCTGTAAGTATTAAAGCAGATTATTGAGCATAACCAAATAACAGCGAAATGAACAGTGAAAACATGAGGATAGACCCAAATAATTCTGACATTTATGACCAGCTGTTTGTGGCAAGCACAAAGTGTTTGAAAAAATAAACAAATAGTGAATTTGACTATTTATTTAGAAGTTTTGTTGTGAATCAGTAAATACTAACCACATTAAAATACAATGTTGGTTTTAGCTAATAAACACATCATGATATAACTTGTTTTTTGTAGGACGAGTAGATTTTTTGAAGGACGAGTAAGATTTCCAATCCACTAGTCCTACAGGACGAGTAGGCTATTACAAATTTTTCCTGCCCTGCTTATTGACCACAGAATTATGCATTTTAATTAAGAAGCTTTTAATATTTCAAGGATGAATTGATGTTCTTTCTATTTCGAGATAGGGATTGGTCATTATCAATGGAAAATTGAAATTAATTCCATTACCATTTAAGGATGAACTGTCTATATTTTAAAGATAGTCTTAGGATGGATATTACTTTTCATTACAAATCGCATCACTGTAGATTCTATTAGAACTGAAGCAGCATTAAAGGAGCAGTCGCCACTCCATCTTATGGATTCTAACTTGGTAATGAGGCAGAGGGGACTTAAAAAACTTAGAATTACAAAAAAACACTCAGTGTTTTAAAGCATTTCTTGCAGCATTCAATAGAAATGGCAGACTTGCATATTTAATTAGAATGACAGGCAGACTTGCATATTTAATAGGAATGACATTCAAGAGTGAATCATTATCTTATAATAATGTCACTATCAGACCAAACTTTGGTTTCATTTCCAGTGCCAAACAAATCCTCATTTCCTTAATTTTCTGACAATATTAAATATCAGCTTTGACTAATATACATTTATTACTTTTTTGCTAAGAATTGATTTGGAAACCAAGCTCTAAAACAACAGATTAAGCTATTATCAAACACAGTTATCAAATAAGTAAACGTCATTTAAAAAAAAAAAAAAAATGCCGCACAGATTTAATTAATTTGTGCGTCAATGTGAAATAAATATGCCAATGAACAGCTTGCAACCTACGTAGAGATTTAAAAGACATCACATTTTTCATGTTTTAATTTGCAACAATATAAATTATGTAGCAACATAAACCGCAACATCCATCAACTGATGTACGTCATTATGAATGGAAATGTTTTTTCTCTTAATAATTTCTTTCCATGGGATCTAAGAAAGACAGTGACGTATGACATTTCATTATCATGAATGAAATATAACTTGAATCTTTCTCATATAGGCCGGTCACTACATTATCATGAATGAAAAATCGTCATAAAGACTGCATGAGGTTTTATCATAAATTAAAGCCTAGTTTAGCACCCTACATTCCCCTCATTATATTCATAAATATTAGGTGATGTTAAATGATTTGGTGTCAGTTGTCCTATGATGATTTTAATAATAGCCGAGGACAAAGTGGTCATAGTGATTTAGTGGAACTATAGGAAGGAAGAGATTTCCAAATTAAATAAGGTCGAAACAGCATAAAATTTGTCAAATCTTTTCACCAATCAGTAATTGACCAAACAGTAACAAAATTGATTGATTCTAACATGCTCACCTAACATACGCTTACATTTGCACATTCATGCTCAGTTGTGTACCTAAATTCAGTCATAATGATGAAGAGCCCAGATGAGAGTATGGCTAAATGGGGGTAACCAGCACAAGAACTGAACCAAAATAACACAAACTTATACACAGTTGAATAAGAGCGAGGCTTAAAACAACATACGCCTTAATCAATATATACTCCAAATGCATTCTGAGATTTGGTATAGAAATGTCACTATAAGTGACAAATATGCCCCCAAAGTAACTTTTGACCTCTAAGTGTGACCGTGACCTTGGAGCCACGGACCTGGATTTTGTGCACGACATGTTGTCTTGTTGTGGTGAACATTTGTGCCAAGTTATTCGAAAATTTGTCCATGAATGTCAGAGTATGAAAGAACTTCATTTTGTCCTTTGACCTCTAGTGTGACTTATGACCCCAGAGACTTTGACCTCAATTGAGGATGATGTGAGTTGAATGCTTAGGTATTTATAGACTGCAAAAGAAAACCTTAATGTATGGACCACTAGATAATGTCATCCATCTCAAGATGGGAGTACATGTATAATAAGGATGTGTTTCTGTAAAAAAAAAAAAACCCACAGAGTTTGGTTCTTACTATGCTTTTCATTGGTACAATGTTTCCAGCAATTATCTTCAGTTGTTTGAACATTATGGTCCAGCCAAGAAAGGAGACAATATATCGCACGGGAAGTGTCTTAGTCACTAAAGGCTTTCTGATATATCACACTGAAGGTGTCTTGGTGACTAAAAACATTTGTTGATTGTCGAGTATGTAACAGATTGTCTGATGACAGTGTCACAGCCATAAGGGTATGGCTTCAATCGGACACAACATAGTTGCTCAACAGGTTTGTATGTGGACAGTGTCACAGCTATGAGGGTATGGCTTCAATCAAACACAACAACATAGTTTGTCATGTCAAACAAAAAACATTCATCAACACACTTGAAAGTGTTGTCAGTTTTACTTTCAGAAATTAGTTCATATTTTATGACAAAACAATTAAGAGTTTTTGAAAATGGAATTAATTTTTCTCTTAAATACAACTGCTTCACATAATGGTTCCTATATTACCCGATACTTTATTGTTTTGCATCGTCAAAGAAATATTGTTCTTTGTGTCGAGGTAGTACCGTAGACGGAACCAAAGCCATACAATTTAAAATGCCGTTAAGTCATTCGATCAGCTTTTAAAGGTTTTTAATGGCCTACTAATATTCTGGACGGCTTTTAAATAATAAAATAGGCATTTTGGAAAATTGTCAAAAGTGTTTTGCATAAAAATTGTTGCTGAAATGTTTTTATCCTACTAACTTGTATATAAAGCGGAGGAAGGCTCATGCGATGTATGTGCTCTGCATAATAAGGCCAAATAAAATTATTTGTGTGATTCCTATTACATGATAAAAGAAATAGGGTAGGGAACATATTTTATTTTATATATATATATATTTGTTTTTTTACACTATACTTTTATACCCAATAAATAAATAAACTTAACTATATATTTTGTTGATATCATCAGATACAGAACCGATAGGAAAAAAAAGAAGAAAAGAAAACAAAACGCAAAATGTGAAAAAAAAAAGAGATAAAAAAAGTTGTTGTTTTTTTGTTTTTTTTGAAGGGTCATAAAATGTTTAGGGTCAGCCCCTAAAAACAGGGTCGGTCGGGAAACAGGAACCACATATATTATTTTATTTGGCCTAAAAATAATTACTACCTAGTGTCTTTTTCATTAATAGAAATGCTTTGAAATGGGCCAAGGCCCCACATTTGTATATATATATATATAAATAATGTCACATGATCTATAAATCTTAACATGCTACCTGAATCATAGCAACAACTTACATCTTCAGATATTGTCGCATTTTTTGGAAAGGTTTCTGAAAACAAGCAATGCCTGCCTATCAAAACAACCACTGTATTTCAATCGAATAAACATTTATAACCACATGTCCATAAATAAAACTAAAACTCAACAATGTTGAGGATGTCACGCAGACCTAGTCATGTTTTATATAATCAACTAGTGACCTATTTGCACTTTTTAATCCAGTGTTTTTCTCTTGAAATAGCTCGCCAGAAAAATGAGACTGTTGTACATGCAAAATCTTTTGCCCATCTCCAATGATTGACCCCAAAGAAGATGTAGCATTGTGGGTCAGAACCTGTTGAAACTGCTACGTCGATTTGTGTAACACAATCATTACTGGTTTTGGAAATGAACACGGTCATGAAAATGAACAAGGCAATTTCGAAAGCACACCGAGCTGACCAGAAAAGTTTTGATGACTTGGCCTTCATCTGTATATTTATTACACTAGTTTATTATATTTATATCAATCATGGCTATATTACGCACTCCCATGCCACATTATATGCGATAAATATATTAATATTACATTTCTTGCAATGATTTACTGAGTTTTTTAAGGGAAAGAAAAGCGATAATAGCTACAGGGGGAAATATTTCCCTAGTTTTTGCAACTTTTTATTACAAAATAATTGGCGCTTAAAGCTGCGTTTGTAAGTGATGTCAAACAACGTGAGAAAATGACGTAAATTCGCGAGTGAAGTAACATAGTTGGCAACGTCATGTTATCCATTATCTTGATTTGTTTCTTTGATAAATGTTCCTATTTCAGGTTTCCCAAAGATTCTAAATAAAATGAAATGATAACTCCTAAAGGATTTTTTCTCAAATTTGTAAAAATTAATTAATTCTCGTTTGTTTATGGACATATTTTCACTCCCAATAGAAATCCGCTATTGTTAATTAAATCATTAAAGTATATATTACATTTCTTTAAACAAATTTAAAAGTAGCTTAAAATCTATTTTAAGAAACCGGCCAGGGAATATGTTCATTCAGCTGACTAGCAGGGGTTTTGTAGTTCCTCTCATCCATTTTTTCCCTATAAAATCTATTTTAAGCGCAAAAACAGTAGTTCAGATTACAAGCAGGAAATTCTACTGGGTATTGCATACCCAGATATAACAAACCATTCTGTAGCTCTCCTGTTATAGCAACAGTTTATGGCAGAACCTAGACTGGTATCAGTCTATAAATTAGACTATAAATAATAAAATTGGACAAATTAAAAAATAAAATAGTACTCTGCATAAAAATTGTTTATTTCATGCTCCGTTTCTCTTCATGGTTGAAATTTTAAAGTTCAGATAAGACCATACAAGTTATAAGTGGAGATATTGCTAAGGAAATTCTATAAAAATAGTTAAAAGGTTATAATATTAAGGATTGATGCCAGTCTAGGCAGAACCATAAAACTCTTACTGTGGCATTGCACAGCAGGATCAATAGACAGTATCACATTCTAGATAATCAAACCACATCTTTACAGAACAACATGTGACTCCAAACAAAGTACTATCTTCGACTCTATCATTATTTGGCCAATCAGGTACCCTTTCACAGGCATGCAGTCTTTGGCGCACTTTCTTTAAGCGGTAGCATAAACGTTTGACTTTAACAGTGAACTCCAACTATGTCAAGATTACGAAAGATGAACTTTGTAAAGTAAGCATTTGTGAAAGAAGAAGAGAAAAAATAAATAAAATCCATGGCCTTGCACTACTTCTGTCTATTATCAGATGGAGTTATATTATACATGGCGAAAATTACATTGCCTTTAAAGTGTGTAACATATACCATAAAATTTAACTACCTGACAAGAATCTAGCAGAATCAGTAGAAGAACTTCACAGGAAGGAAATTGACTTCCCCAGGAGCGGAGCACATATCAGTTTCAAAAGACAATGTCATGCAATCATTTTTTATCAAGATTTCCATAGAAACATATAGAATAATAGACTGTTGATTACTGGGAAATTTCGATCAATATCTACGAACTTAGTTATCACAGAAGATGTCCATCTTTACAGACTGCATTAGTTGCTACCATTTATTCATTAGCACATTTTTCTGGAGAATTTTTTCTCTCAATTTACTGAAAACCAAAGCCATAAAACTAAATGAAATAAACTTTTTATTTGACTAAATACCAATATATTTTTTGGCAAAAGGGACTGAATCGAATGCTGTTTAATGGCTCATCAACACTTTAAAGGTTATGAAGAGCTGCTATCAGACAGCTGGGGGAAGGATACACGGGCATCCGGGTACCTGCTCTACTCTAATAACGAATAGATTCCTAGGATTCTTTAAAGTACTCCGAGGAATCTTTGATACATGGTGCCACCCTGCTTACATCCCTATCCGAAGGACAAGGCTACGGATAAGTGTCTTGACAAAGAACACACAGACAAAACTCAGTGGCACCATTCAGGCTTGAACCTGGGTCCTCTACATTTCAAGTCCACCATGCTACCCACTGGGCCCAGCTTCCCCCTGGAGTGTTACAATGCTTGGAAGCAGCAGGATTATTTGTGAGCTTACTTGAGACTCTGACATGATCTGCATTTCTTTATATTATAATATGTATAAAGTATTCAAGGCAGGCAGAAAGATGGCTTAAAAGTTCAATATATCGATTACCGGTAAGTAGAAGGTATGACATATAATCGTGACTGTGGCACTGTCTGAAGGAGTAACCTCATTGCCGGAGCTCAAGGCTCCGGCTATATTTACCACGGACTCAGAAAGCTGCTATGGGTGTTGGACTGTGTATCAACGTCATTTTACTGTTCATAAAACAACTGTATTCTAGTAAGAATACCGTGACGCAGTCAAATTGGCATACAGGCATTTTATGGGTCTTCTACTACTTGAATCAGGGATATAGTCTATAAATCTCTTCCCAGCATACGAATACAGCTGGTACCCCATCATACGAATACAGCTGGTACCCCAGCATACGAATACAGCTGGTACCCCAGCATACGAATACAGCTGGTACCAAACCGGTATCGTCACTGATTACTGATTGATTTTAAACTTTATTAAAGGAACAAACGGCAATCTTGATTTTTTAAAAGCTCGCGACGCCCCGTTAGTTTTTCTACATAACTTGCATTTGTTCAATACTTAATAGTAATTATAAGAATAATATAAAAGAAATTGAATATTACTAACTGCTTGTGTATAGAGCTATAGTATGTATCTCTGTTAGAGTTGATGGAACTTTAACTGAAGCAGCTTCTAAAGAGTTTTAATAGGTTTGTTCCACTGCTACTTATTCTCATTCTCTTATTATAACTACTATTCAGATTTCAATAATAACAAACATCTAACATTAAAACCTTTCTTCTAATGTAAATTTACATTGCTAAAAACTGAGATTACCTTCACAGATGCTCCAATTGTTATTATATTATCATTAAGTTGTTTTTTGTTTATAACTATGATAATTTACCAATTATTCATAATTTCTAACCATGATCTTTTCCCAATTCCTCAAATTCTAATCATGAAACAACATTCTATTTAGTGATCCATTAACACATACAATTTCAGATGTCCATCATATTCATATTATAACATTATAAAACACAGATGCCAAAATTAAAACATGTTCATTTTGTCTCATGATAATGTGAATCCGATGAAGCCATAATAATAATACATTTTTTTATTATTATTTCAATAAAACGTACACTTCGCAATTATACCAATATAAAACTGCAATCATACTGAAACTATCATAAATCATGGATTTTATTATGTCATGTTCTAAACATGTTATTACTTATGGCTTTTATCATGTTTGAACAGTATCTAACCAGATCAAGCAAAGAAGATGGCGATGGATCGGACATGTTCTTCGCATGGAAGAAACAGCCATCTCCAGGGTTGCGATGAGGTGGACACCTGTTGGGAGGAGAAACAGAGGTCGGCCAAAGTGGACCTGGAGAAGGACTGCGGAGGCAGAGATGAAGGAGAAGAACTGGACCTGGGGCCAAGCACAGACATGGGCTAGGGACAGGCAACATGTTTTAATCATGTTCTCTCTGACACCAATACATGACTGACCATGATCTGGTCTGATCATGTTGGTCCATGGTGCCATTTAACGCACATGTTATATAGAGTTTAATTAACATCACAAGTGATACGGGATTTCCAATCGTCTTTTGACACAAGTATTCCTTCATCTGTCACTCCTTTGGCTACAGCGCGTAGTAATATCATGACATCAATTTGTGACGTAATATCATGACGTCTATCGTTTAGTTCATAACATTTTTGGCTACTGTGCTATGTTATATGTTATAGATTTTCTCAAACTGGGAAATTTCTATAATTCATCAGAGAATATATAATATAACATGTTTTATCATATTCATAACATGAAACATGTTTCAATATGTTCAAATATCATGTTTAACCACTTTCCAAGTATGTTCAAACATGTTCTGACCATGAACTTTTCGCCATGGTTAATGTCTTATATAATGTACAAACAGAAGTCATAATATGTTCAGAAAACACCTTTTGACTTGTAAGGGTTATAACTCTCTACATATATCATAGCATGCATCATGTGACACCCACATCATCCCACCACTACTAATAATTAGCAAACATTGTCCCATTTCATGAAGGTCATGTTTTAAATATGAAGTAGCACATACATTTAAGTATGACAAATTCATTGTTGTTTTCACATCATTAGTATAGAATTAATCAAAGTGATATTTACTGACAATGCGGGAGGTCTGCTTTCTAGCTAGTCTTCATCTAAAAACTGCCTTTGTTTTCCAGTGTTTCTACTTCACAGCACACATGGAGCGTGTTAAAATACTGTGTGTTTTTTGAGATAGAATTTCACAGTTTACTCAATAAAAAAGTGCAGAAACACCATTATGAAGCTTTCTGAAATTATCCATTTATGGCAAAAATTCCGATATTGGCAAGTTTACACATATTTAATGGTCTGTACTTGGTTGACATCGTATTATATTACTTAAAAGACGTATTGATTATTGAAAGTGTCTGATGCGTGTCCTACTTCCTACTTCCGCAGTCAATAGAATCTAATTCTGGTCATATAGCAGCGATCTGACACTAAGAAAGGAAGATAGATTCAGGGAGATAGATTGAGAGATACCATCAAGACACTTACAGAAAAAAACAATTCCTGAAATGATTTTGAGGCTGATGAAGACAAACAGCTACATAATAATGCCCGAAGTTTCATAATTATTCTGATTAGGCCTAAAAAATAATAATGTGTGTTTCCAGTTTCCTGACCGACCCTACTTTATCACCGCCAACCCTAAATATTTTTAGTGAAAAAAAAAAAAGTTTTTTATTTTTTTATTTTTTTTTTTTATTAGCCAGAGTTGTTAAGCATCTAATCTGGATTCCAAAGGTTATCAAAAAGTTGCCTTAGTACAAAAATGGCATAATATATGCGAACAATATATCTAAAAAAAATATCTAAAAAAACAACTTTTTCCTACCTACCTACCTACCCTAACTTTTTGACAGGGTGAAACCAGAAACACAGAAAAAAATTTTTTAGGCCTTATTAGGACATACAAGGTTATTTTTATTCACTTTATAACCATCTCATACCTTATTACTACAGGCGCTACTACTTGGGGAAATACGGTACGAATTTAGCGGTTTTGTTTTTGTAGGTAGCAAATTAGAAATAAATTTGAATAATTATCCTTTCTCGGTGCAGCATCAAGGTCGTTGCTTCACGAACAATGAGCGTTTTAAACGCCAAATTTCATTTCTGTTTATTAATAACTTGTGCTGTATTTCATTATGCAGCTTTTAATACGCTGCACATCATCATACTAAAATAAATGTCATCACTTTCTTAATATCATTATCATAAAATTAAGAAATCAAATTTTAATGTTTTATATTTTGACAGTTCAGAATAAGATATATACTCCCGAGGTATAATTAGGATTTTACTACTGTAAACAAAGACATCAACATGACAGGCGTGATGTCTTGCCCTTCCATAGCCGCTGGCTATCAAGCAATGATGATTACCGTATGCTGTCATTACACTGCCTGTTCATTTATACAGGTTTCCCAAAAATGTCACACTTTCTCTTTTCTAGGAACAAGTATGGTTGCGGTGGCAAGACTTTGATAAATTAACTTGAGGTAAGATAGATAGATCCCTTTGTGTTTATGAAACATAGTCCTATGAAACATAGTGACAAATACATACATGTACATGGTCTATTAAATCATTTTGCAATAAACCTGGTTTGGTACACTTATGAACAACTGAAACGAAAATTCAAAAGTAAAAAGTCTTAAAAGCAAAAATAGTTAAAATATATACAAAAGGTAAATACTTTTAAAAACAAGATGTTTACAAATGAGGAATTATTATTGCCTCGTAAATCTTTCATGAAGTATGTAAAAATCTACTCAGCAAGTCAAACCATTCTTCAGATGAAAAGAGCTCAATGCCCGCAGGGTATGGAAGTTTGAATTGTTAATTTCTTTGGCATGCCGATTAATTTCAAAACATTAACCTGTATACACAAAATTAAATATATATAAATGCAGTACAATGAATTTGAATTTCGGCATTTCAAACAATGCATGCAAATTCTAAGACTACGAAATAGCATCATAAGAAAAAATAACTATGAATAATTCCTTTTAAGGATTTGTTAGCATTTTTTTTTTTTTAGAATTTATCCTCACACCCTCATAGTCCTGCAGTTATTGAAGAAGTTTTTTCTGATTCTAAGTTCAGCAAATTATAGGAAAATTAGTGTCGGTAGCTCCGCTCCATTCAGAACTATTCTGTTAATAAGATGAATACATCATGCTTCCCAAATCAAGTGACTTTTGGTTACGTGTCGGAGCCAAATGTGCCTATCGGTGCTTCTTAGGCCGACAATAAAAAATTGTTGGTTTGCTGTTTTCCTATAGGCCGACAATAAAAAATTGTTGGTTTGCTGTTTCCCTACCTACCCACGAAAAAAGGCCCTACCAAAACTTTTTATAGCAATTCTTTAATATTATTATTTTTTTACTATCTTCAGTATATTTTTCTTTAATTTCCATGTCCAGAAATTGAAGCATCAATACCATGTAGTAGCAGTATAACCTTGTCCAGAAATAGAAGCATCAAGAGCATTCAGTAGCAGTATAACCTTGTCCAGAAATTGAAGCATCAAGAACATTCGGTAGCAGTATAATCTTGTCCAGAAATTTGAAGCAACAAGACCATGTAGTAGCAGTATAACCTTGTCCAGAAATTGAAGCATCAAAAGCATTCAGTAGCAGTATAACTTTGTCCCGACACCAGAAACTGAAGCAACAAGAGCATTTAGTAGCAGTATAACCTTGTCCAGAAATTGAAGCATCAAGAGCATTCGGTAGCAGTATAACCTTGTCCAGAAATTTGAAGCAACAAGACCATGTAGTAGCAGTATAACCTTGTCCAGAAATTGAAGCATCAAGAGCATTCAGTAGCAGTATAACTTTGTCCCGACACCAGAAACTGAAGCAACAAGAGCATTTAGTAGCAGTATAACCTTGTCCCGAAATTGAAGCATCAAGAGCATTCGGTAGCAGTATAACCTTGTCCAGAAATTTGAAGCAACAAGACCATGTAGTAGCAGTATAACCTTGTCCAGAAATTGAAGCAACAAGAGCATTTAGTAGCAGTATAACCTTGTCCAGAAATTGAAGCATCAAGAGCATTCAGTAGCAGTATAACCTTGTCCAGAAATTGAAGCATCAAGAGCATTCGGTAGCAGTATAACCTTGTCCAGAAATTGAAGCATCAAGAGCATTCGGTAGCAGTATAACCTTGTCCCAACACCAGAAATTGAAGCAACAAGAGCATTTAGTAGCAGTATAACCTTGTCCCGACACCAGAAATTGAAGCAACAGGAGCATTTAGTAGCAGTATAACCTTGTCCAGAAATTGAAGCATCAAGAGCATTCAGTAGCAGTATAACCTTGTCCAGAAATTGAAGCATCAAGAGCATTCGGTAGCAGTATAACCTTGTCCAGAAATTGAAGCATCAAGAGCATTCGGTAGCAGTATAACCTTGTCCAGAAATTGAAGCATCAAGAGCATTCAGTAGCAGTATAACCTTGTCCAGAAATTGAAGCATCAAGAGCATTCGGTAGCAGTATAACCTTGTCCAGAAATTGAAGCATCAAGAGCATTCGGTAGCAGTATAACCTTGTCCAGAAATTGAAGCATCAAGAGCATTCGGTAGCAGTATAACCTTGTCCAGAAATTGAAGCATCAAGAGCATTCGGTAGCAGTATAACCTTGTCCAGAAACTGAAGCATCAAGAGCATTCGGTAGCAGTATAACCTTGTCCCAACACCAGAAATTGAAGCAACAAGAGCATTTAGTAGCAGTATAGCATTGTTTATGATTTGAAGCAACACAATCATTAGTAGCAGTATAACCTTGTCCAGAAATTGAAGCTAGTATGAAAACCCCATGCTGACCCTAACACCAGCCAATTGGCCAATAGGTCAAGCTGTAACAGACATGCTTCAGGCAGTCTTTGATATAATACAATGTTTTAATGAAACATTAATAATGCTTTTCTTTATTTTATGATTAATTATGATTACATTTTATGATCGTCCACAAACGACAGTGTTTTGTGATCTGTTATCAGGGTGATCTGCCGATGATCAGAGTGTGTCATCTTAGGTACTGCACTCATAACATAAAATAATGTTTAATTGTTTCAGGATACAGAGTAATGGGCACTTGATACTGGACCTAAATATACAAAGGGGTTTGACCTCAGTGAAGAAGACAAACAAGGAAGAACAGTAGAAGCAGTTGTATCTATTTTGATATTAATTGACTATATGCTTTCTGTGATTTGTATTTCAAATGTATTTAGTACAATTTCTGTTCTCTCTGATTTTGTCTCTTTCTAGAATGAGCAACTGCAGTAACTAGAGCAGTTCTGACAGTAACTTTGAGATTCAAGTGTTGAAAGGTTGTATAAACAATTAGGTGAGCTTAGCAATGGATGCAAATATAAATGCAATCTTATATTACAAGTGAAGAGCTGTTAACATCCACCATTGGCATTTACTATAAACTATAAATCGAGACAATTAGTAGAAGTTTCCATCATGATGGGAGTTTACACTAAATATTGTCACTGGAACATGGTTGGGTGGAGAAAAGATTTTTTTTAAAACAAAAACCAGTAAATCTAATCATTGTGACCAGTATATATCTGGAAAACAAGACAAATATTTTCAAAACAAGTTGATAGTACCACATTCTACACTTGTAATAACATCAAGCCTCAAAAAATAAACCCGAATATTAAGAAACTTAAAAGGCTGCATGACAAAACAACTTTATCAACAGCCAAGACCATGCAAGCTATATAAATTATGATTTAAACATTAGCAGCAATACAGATTCCTGCATTCTAACAAATATACATTATCTAAAATTGTTTTCAATGCATTATACCAGTTGGCAGCTGTGTGAAGGATTAATATGACATCAATTTGTGTTTGCCACTGCACATTTTCACATTTGCATTTGATAACGGAATGATATTTTGGGGCACATTTGTTATTATTAATATCTTCCATATATCACTTCCGAGTAGCAGTACTACCAGAGGGGAATAATTAGCTGGGACACAAACCATGGGTTATATTATTACCACCTGGTGGTTGTCATGACATAAATTGCCATGAATCCACGATATACAAGTACACACAAGGTAGCAATGGTATTTGGTGCTGTGTTGGTGAATGTTTTGTGACTGACATTTTTTTGTTTCTATTACTAATCTTGCTTGGAAACTTATCAAAGTGACCAAAGAAAGATTTAAATAAATAGTATTATACTATTCATGAAAGGTATGCTTTTTGTTCAGCAACCCAAAATTTCGACTGAACACAAAGCAACCCAGAAAGGTTAAAGAATACAATTCTCAAAAGTATTTTTTAGTGGAAGTGTGTGTATGTGTGTGGGTGTGTGGGTGGGTGGGTGGGGAGTGCTTGTTCGTAAAAAGAAGTAACAAGAACATTTTTACTCAACTCACAATACAACAATTTTAGTACTCACATCACACATAATTAGGCACAACATATCACAATCATTTCCTCCAATTCCTACTTCTCTACATGTAGACAATAAGAAACATGTGCTGTCTTAATTAGGAACTAATTAGTGTGCTCATTATACCTGCAGAAGAATAAGTGACAGCCACATTTCTACACCACAGTGCATGCTGGTATAAGACAAATTGTGCTCAAAGTGCAAGAAAAGGCAGTGAATAGTTCGCTGGATAAGGCAGAGTGGAGAGTTCAGTAGAAAAAGTCAGTGAAGAGTTCGGTGGATAAGGCAGAGTGGAGAGTAACAACATTAACTTATAATTATTCCCAAAAAACAAAATTCAGAGATCCTCGAACTAAACCTGAACTAAACCTGAACCGAACCTGAACCGTCGAAATAAGGCAAAAAAAAAGAAATATGTTGTTTTTTTAAATGATGAAAATAAGCACTGCTGATTATTTATAAAAGGTAAATAATGACCATAATATGTTGTTACGCCTAATTTATTTTGGAATTCATAAAATTTCAAAGAGTTGTTTCCTAGCACCAAGTCAACATTGGAGGGAGATGTTACCTTAAACTTGGCAGATTTGTAGGCTATCACATTGTAATTCTGAATAAAATTATGTAATGTCGTATTATTTATTTCCTATATATCAAGTGATCTCTCAAGATGTGTACATTTTATTCACACACCTCATGATTTGCAACACATTGATGCATTAATGCAAGAGTTTATTAATGATGTAACAAGTTTATACACTTGAGCCTACTGAACTTATATGCATTTTTATTTATTATCTGTTACTTTCTAGCCAGTTATCTATTAAAAAGCAATAATATATAATACTAGGAGTGAGAAAATTGTTGTGATAAAACTTTTACCAAATGCAGTGCAATTAAACTAAGGGTATATATACTTGTATTTAGGAGATTATATAATAAAATTCTCTAGAATTGTGACGTATATCGGGCACATAATCTGAAAAGTTCCCATCTTGCAAACAGACTATGTGCACATCAGACTTCCTTCACTGCAGTTTATCGCTAGTTACTTTTATAACTGTTCTATAATTGTCGACAACTGGCTTATTGCCGCCAACTGGCTTATTGCTGATAACTGGCTTATTGCCGACCACTGGTCTATTGCCGACAACTGGCTTATTGCTGACAACTGGCTAATTGCCGACCACGGGTCTATTTCCGACAACTGGCTTATTGCTGACCACTGGTCTTTTGCCGACAACTGGCTTATTGCCGACCACTGGTCCATTGCCAACAATTGGTCTATTGCTGGCAATCATTGTTAGTTTGTAAGTTGTATTGTCTTTTAGGAAACTGAAGTTGAAAATATCTTTGTCTTTGAACTTTTTGTTTTGCAAATGTGCATATTGAAGTCCTTCATCTATCAGTACTTCCTTTCATATTTGTACATAATCAGGCCCTATCTCTCGTCTTTTGTCTGGTTCCCGGGTGCCCCGTTTGGTCACGGGGCAAAGAATAGGGCCACTGCAGATCCCTTTGGAGGGGTAGGCAAAGGGGTAGAATCCCCCCAAACTCATGTTCATTTTATCATTTTTTGTTCATGTTCATTAAAGGTCTTCATCATGATCCCTGCATTGTTTCAGGTGCCATCTCGCTCGCATCAAAAGAGCAGTGGCAGGAAGACAATAAACGTGGCTCCAGCGTTAATGGAGTTTTTTGTTTATCAGTATTTTCAGTACTTTTTGATATTTTATCAGTCCAACCCCCCTGCGAATTACAAAGACAGATATACGTGGCATTTAACTGAAGATTATTTTTTGTTTGTACTTTCCGTTTAAACAAGACATATGTTACATATCCATGCTGTCGACTTGGTCAACAAATGTATTGAATTGTATTTGTGTACCTTTCCTTTCCAATATCCTGTAAATTAATATTAAAGGCCATCCAGAGATTAAAATGCAGCTAATTGACCCTTACTGTTTGATATTAGAACTAATTGCCAAGTGAAACTCTATACTACTGCTTCCTTTCTAATTAAAATACTCCAAACAAAACCACTGATTAGAACTTTGTAGAAATTAATTTGTCGTTTCACAAATCAAGCGAACATGATAAATATGCAGAAAATATCAGATGAGCATTTTATAAGAAGAAATGGTTGATTTAACCGAAATGAATTGGGTTTTAAGGTGCACCAACATGAAACACACACACACACACACAGAAGTATCTGAAGATATTCATATATTTAAAGATCAAATAATAAATCGTTAAACTGCCAACATATACCAGACCTGAAATTCTAAGCAAACATGACCTATCTCTGTTGATAAAAATAACATTGTATGTATAAGGTCTGTGTGTATATGTGATTATGAATACATTTAGATGTCTGCTTCAAATTTCAGTATAATATTTTAACAACCTCATATATACTTAAATTAGCGGACTTGCCCCCCAAATTACCTGTCATTTTACTTTTGGTTAGCCAAAACACACATCTTTTTATTGAGGCCTAATGTTTAATATCTGCTCCCATATTGAAACAAGGTCAGAAAAAGATAAAATAGAAGGGAATTCTCAATACCCTATAAAATACCAGGTCGAAATTTACTTCATGTACATGGAGTGATTATTATTAGGTTACAAGCTATATGCATTTACTATTTATGTTATTAACCCATGTATCAAGGTAGCAAGGACTTGTGCTGATAACCCATGTATCAAGGTAGCAAGGACTTGTGCTGATAACCCATGTATCAAGGTAGCAAGGACTTCTGTTATTAACCTATTTATCAAAGTGGCACAGACTTTTGTTATTAACCCATGTATCAAGGTGGCAAGGACTTCTGTTATTAACCCATGTATCAAAGTGGCAACGATTTCTGTTATTAACCCATGTATCAAAGTGGCAAGGACTTCTGTTATTAACCCATGTATCAAAGTGGCAAGGACTTCTGTTATTAACCCATGTATCAAGGTGGCAAGGACTTCTGTTATTAACCCATGTATCAAAGTGGCAAGGACTTCTGTTATTAACCCATGTATCAAAGTGGCAAGGACTTCTGTTATTAACCCATGTATCAAAGTGGCAAGGACTTCTGTTATTAACCCAAGTATCAAAGTGGCAAGGATTTCTATTAACCCATGTATCAAAGTGGCAAGGACTTCTGTTATTAACCCATGTATCAAAGTGGCAAGGACTTCTGTTATTAACCCATGTATCAAAGTGGCAAGGACTTCTGTTATTAACCCATGTATCAAAGTGGCAAGGATTTCTATTAACCCATGTATCAAAATGCTAAGGACTTCTGTTATTAACCCATGTATCAAAGTGGCAAGGATTTCTGTTATTAACCCATGTATCAAAGTAGCAAAAACTCCTGTTATTAACTCAGGAATTAAAGTAGCAAGGACCTCTGTTAATAACCCATGTATCACAGTAGCAAGGAATTCTGTTATTGTATTATATCTGGTAAAATAGCAAGGATCTGACTCTCATTACCCAATACACTGTCCATCCTTTTTTAATTTAGATGCTTATTAACAGTGTTAATTCAAAGCAACTTCTCTCCTTGTACTTATATGCCACATGGCAATCTTGAAGTATTTATCATCATTATCACTATACATCAGGCCTAAATTATTGTTTGTTTGCCCTTAACCTACCCAGAATGAAATCACTTGGTATTTAGGTAGGTAAATTAATTTATTTTGATAAAACTATATTGTCTTGCATGTTTTTTTGAAATGACAAAATATCGCGGTTTCCGACTCATTTTTCTGACTGTTTTTTCTTTATCAGCCATTTTCATGAGTCACTGCGCTACTAAAACGATCATGCAAACACGTGATCATCCTATAGACAAAGAGCGGAAGCTTCGCCCGAATAACATAGCCTGTTAGAGTATCAACCGAAAAGGATCACAAAAGACCAAAATCACCGACATCGAACTCAATTGTTGTCATCGAAGAAAATAATAAATGAAAAAATATAATTGTTTTGGAAATGCAATAAAAATATTTTGGGTCAAGACTAAAAATCCGGGTCGGTAGGTAAAGGGCAAAACAAACAATATTTTAATTTAAGCCTTATAAGATAGCACCAATTTATTGTTCCAGTATTGTTTTCACTTAAACCTGCTTGCATATAATAAAAGTAATACCATTTGTTGTTTTCAATCTTTTTTCATGCTGAAATATAGGATTGATTCAATGTACATTAACATATACATTCTCTAATGAACACATGACATATTATACCCTCCAGGGTTAATGTGATTCATGTTACATAGTAAACAACATAACAATGCCTATGGCTGTATGGAGTCCTGTTTCTTCTTATCAACACCCCAACCAAAAAATGTCATTCCATTTGTATACGTTAGGTCAATTTATTTCCTTATATAAGTAGTACCGAAAAAGTATGTTTTTTTTCCCAACTTCCCAATTATTTTTTTTAAATATTAAACAGAAGAAGGGGGAAAATGTATTCTTTTAGGCGAGTATAAAAGAAATTCTACAATGGAATGTACACATGGTAATATCTTTGCAAAGCATACAAGATAGTGAAAAATTCCCAATTTAAGGCAAAACACTGCAGTCTTCTTGACTGGGTCACTGGTACCATTCCCAAAAGGGTGAACAAAAATGCTATAAAATGGGGTTTTCTGTAACAGGGTAAGACATTTTTCATTATCAAGTTGTGCCACAGAATTTACAATCTGGCACTAGTTTCCATTTTGTTATCTATAAACTTTTTTTTTTTTAGAGATGATCATAGATCCTAAGTTTTATGAAATAATTTTCTCTACACAGCATTGTTTATCCAGTTTAAGTGATTTTCTAAGGCACAGCTATATAGTTTTAAGAATTAAAGTATACAGGGGCGTAGGTAGACGGTTTCCAATGTGTATGCGAGAGCTACATACTATTTTATTCTTTGATACTATGTGGTGCATTTTGGGAATATATTAATTCATTTCCCAACATTTTTAATACTGTGAAGTTAATGATTCAGCCTGAATTTTCCAATTTTTGTGGAAAACTGAATAAAAGATAGTCGTTCCACTATACACCATCGCTCCTTGTTGCAACTATGGATCTTTTTTCATTTCCATTTGTTACAATTTGTGCGCAGTTGTGTACTTTTCATACAGGTAGCTGTGATGCTCCTGGTTTATGTATAATATACTATTTTCAGGAAGAGTAATTATTTGTTTAAAAGAATGTTTTTCGTATGTTTTTTATATTGTTGTGATTGCATTTTCATAGGCTTGTTCTGTTTATTTTTTGTAATTAATATTTGATACGATTTATTGATTATTGGTTCAATATCGGTGATTATATTTTGTATTAAGGTGGGCCATGAAATAGGTAATGTTACTGCAATCATTAGTAATACCAGGGTTCAGATGATTTAACATTTATTTACTTGCTAAATGCAAGTAGATATTGGCAGAAAGCAAGTAGAAAATATTAGACTTGCTAAATTTTGCAAGTAATAAAAGAAACCCACTATGTCTACATTTATTCACTAAATATCTTCATCAAACTTAGTAAAATAAGTGCATACTGGTAGTATAAGTATAATGATTCATATACCTTGTTGCATTTAGCCGAGTGTTAAAATGTCATCATTTACATGTATAGCTTTCCTGCTACAATGAATGAAGGCTCTAAATTATTAATTAATGCAATGATTAAAATAGCCAGTAGAAAATCTTGGCACTTGCTTTTTTTAGGAAGTGGCTAGGAAAATACTAAATTTGATCCCTGAATTTGCAAAACAATTTCGATTTGAAATTTTAAAATATTTATTAATACGAAAATTATGTAGAAAAACTAACAGGACATTGTGCAATTAAAAAAATCAACAAAACTGCTAAGTGTCCATTTAAGATTATTATTTTTAAACATTTGTGGTTTAACATTTAAGATTTTGGGTTGTAAATCTTTTTCAGTTATACAATTTCTGAGTACCCTTATATTATGCATCGAGTAAATTATAATATGGAACATTTAAAGAGGTACAAGCTAAACTTCACAAAAAATGCTATGGACATTATAGTTTCTCTATCATCACCCCAGGTCGACCTCGGGATGCATAATATCAGCTAACAAATAATCTTATTTATACAAAACTTTTCAGCAAAACTTTAAACTTCGGATACAGATAAAAAGAAATACCAGCCTTGTTACATTGGTCACGTGACCCAACAATCTCGCAGGTCGACATTTGTAATCCATGATTACGATTTAACGACACTTGTCAAAACAGGAAATGAAAGGTTTGCAAGGAAATATTGTAGACTATTGAAAAACTTCCACCTAGGATTACACATTGTTATTTTTTTTTCTCCTTATGAATCAGACATTACGCATCACTGGGACATATATGATAATGCAAAGCAATTTTGTTAAGTTATGCTTTCAAATATCAGGGTAGTAAGTTATTTCTGCAATCCTATTCAAGATGTTTAGAAATCATTGAAGCATGACATTAAACACATTAATTTTCACATGGTTGATATATTTTAGATGCAGTTAAAATATTCATCCTATTTAGTCAAACTATATTTTAGTAAATAGTTAACAGTTATACAGGTTTACAAGTAACTAGAGAACTGTGAGATTCTTCATTAAATATATGTTAAAGTGAAGAAAAATTAGTTTATACAAGTTTCATTTCTAATGTAATAATGAGAGGGACACCATTATTCAGGAAACTATGTTTTATAAATTTAATATTTAGCATCATGCTCTTTTCAATCTACGTCATCAATTGCATTATTATTCATCTGAAAATATTTATATATGTGATGATGAAAAAAAAATCTTAATTGAAAACAATAAAACTGAATACAGACCTGCAGGCTATAACATGTAGTTAAATGAGCCAAAACAATTATGTGGACACTTCTAAAACAAAATGGCCTTTTTTTTCTTTTTTAAGAAAGCACACAAACTGACTTACTGTATCTATTTAATAGTGCTTTTTTAAATGTTCTTCCTCCATTTTGTTTTTCAGGACAACTAAGGTCCAATCCTTGTTCACAGTTTGGGTCCTCTTGCTCGGAGTTGAATAAAACATCACTAGAAAGCGTGGAGTCTGGTCTTGCCTTTTTTACAGATAAATCTAACACTGGTGTTTGTGGGCATTCGTACGATCCCACTTTTATGTCCATGGGCGGTGGATACATGGGAATGAAAGGGCGCGGCATGAGGAAGGGAAACTGTAGGGGCTGCCCGTGCATAAACGGGGGCCCTGGCAAAAATGCCCTTTCCATCTTGATGGGTCCTGGTATAGGCATAGCTGGCGGGTACTGTCCGAGACCGGGCTCCACCTTTACTACTGAACCACAATAATTGTTCATGAACATTTAATTAGTGTTATATTTTATCCAAATTCACCATTGATACAGTTTTGTATTACTTATTTATTCAACACAGTCAAATAATCCTTGATAATAAAAACAATATCATACTATACTTAAAATGACACCATTAACACATTTCAACAAGTCCTTTGTAAAGACATCAAACAGAAAGTGTAACAGAAGTTATTAATGTGTCATGTAAAACAGCATCCTAACAACTTCAACACGACTGAAATATCCGCATTCTCCATACTAAAACCTTGTAAGTAATTTCATTCCTTTTAACTGGCAAAAAATTCTCTCACACACTGAACAATATCCGTATAGATCTTCTTTACCACCGCAAAAAATATAAAACCTTCAATCCAATCTTTAACAAAATCCAATACACCTTAATCCTGTTGTTAAATCGTCGAACTTCCAACTTCCACATTTAATTCCGCATGACACACTATGTACAACACACTTAAAAATGATGGTATCAAAACATCTGAAACATTTTTATACAACACTGGTAACTGCTACTTTTAAATGACTGGAGGCACTGCGTGGAAGTCAGTCGCTAGAATGCAGTGACATGTTTCAACCAGTATTTAACAATAGGTGCGTGTGTCTACATAGGAAGTATTCTAGTGAGACACTGACAACCGTATACAGGAACTGAGTTATAACGCTGTCAACTACCTCTGTGTCACATGACTACCCTCTATCTAGGTCAATGCTCACCGGCTAAAATCCCTGCAGCGTAATACACACACTAGTGACTGACTATACAGTGTCAAGTTATCCATAGTGTTTGTAGGAATATTGTTATGTAGATAATAGTTTATTATATACAGCCTTTTATTGATATGGTAGTACCCACCTCACAGGAGGAATGTATATAGTAAATAAGGAAACCAGTAGTTGTGCATCGATAATTTGTTATCACACTGTACGCTTTGAACGCTATATACATGCTATTTTTTAACCAGGTGACTTAGGAAGCGAAATGCCATCAAGTGGAAGAATTTCAAACCATTAAATGTTGTTGTTTTGTTTGTTTTCGTTTCTAGCTCAGTGGGGAGGGGTTGGGGTTAGTGGGTGGAGCTAAGTTCAGAGTAAGATTTTATACTATTTTTTTTTTTTTTATTATTTACAAATTAACTATAATCGATATATCTAAAGATTATGATTTCATGACCTGAAAATAGGCAGAAAGTGTCTTTGGCCTATAACCCGCTAAGCGCGACTATAACAGCCTTTGCGTCCATTGTAAACCCAGATCAGCCTGCGAGTGTTTAGTATGTCCGGTTGCTGATCAGTCATTTCCCCACAAAACACCGCTTTGTCACATAAATGGAATTGTCTTAATTCAAAGAAAGAAAGTCCATTATATATATAATATGTAGCGGGTTAAGGGTTAATCCAACAAATGAAATCGGAGTCCAACTAACACATTAAGGCCATAAAGGTACAGCTACCTCAGAGAAAGAGGAGATCAAGGATTTCCTGAGCTACCAAAGTTATGTCTGGCATACAAAGTAGGATTCTTATAAAAGAGTACTTTTTTTTTTACGTAACCTTTTTTCATGTACAACATTCATGTACACTATTCATGTACAATACACAGCTACCTCAGAGAAGAATGAGATCCTATTCAAGGATCAAGGATGATATTTCTACCACGCCTAGGGACAGAAGCATTAACACATTATTCAGTTCCTGAGCTACCGAAGTTACGTCTGTCATACAAAGTAGGATTCTTACAAAATGTGTTTTTTTTACGTAACCTTTTTTCATGTACAACGTTCATGTACACTATTCATGTACAATACACAGCTACCTCAGAGAAGAATGAGATCCTATTCAAGGATCAAGGATGATATTTCTACCATGCCACGGGACAGAAGCATTAACACATTATTCATTTCCTGAGCTACCGAAGTTACGTCTGTCATACAAAGTAGGATTCTTACAAAATGTCAGAGTACTTGTTTTTTTTTACATAACTTTTTTTCATGTATAATATTCATGTACAATATTCATGTACAGTATTCATGTACAGTCAGGGGCGTACCTGGAGCATTTTGAAATGTACGCCAGATATGAGAAGCGTAGCTGCGAACCGAGCAGCGACGCTGGGAGTGGGGGTTAGGTGTGGGAGGGGGTACATATCCCCTCCCCACTCCCGCTGGTGGGGGTTTGGGCCTCCCCCAAGAAAATTTTGAAAATTAGGAGGCAA
>JAWPHD010018092.1:0-41497 GCA_037043455.1 Cyrtodaria siliqua | reverse complement strand
GTAATGGTCATGGAATGACCTGAACTCTTGACACAAATAGAGGTAATGGTCATGGAATGACCTGAACTGTTGACACAAATGGAGGTAATGGTCATGGAATGACCTGAACTCTTGACACAAATAGAGGTAATGGTCATGGAATGACCTGAACTCTTGACACAAATAGAGGTAATGGTCATAGAATGACCTGAACTCTTGACACAAATGGAGGTAATGGTCATAGAATGACCTGAACTCTTGACACAAATGGAGGTAATGGTCATAGAATGACCTGAACTCTTGACACAAATGGAGGTAATGGTCATAGAATGACCTGAACTCTTGACACAAATAGAGGTAATGGTCATGGAATGACCTGAACTCTTGACACAAATAGAGGTAATGGCCATGGAATGACCTGAACTCTTGACACAAGAGGTAATGGTCATGGAATGACCTGAACTCTTGACACAAATAGAGGTAATGGTCATAGAATGACCTGAACTCTTGACACAAATAGAGGTAATGGTCATGGAATGACCTGAACTCTTGACACAAATAGAGGTAATGGTCATGGAATGACCTGAACTCTTGACACAAATAGAGGTAATGGTCATGGAATGACCTGAACTCTTGACACAAATAGAGGTAATGGTCATGGAATGACCTGAACTCTTGACACAAATAGAGGTAATGGTCATGGAATGACCTGAACTCTTGACACAAATAGAGGTAATGGTCATGGAATGACCTGAACTCTTGACACAGAGGTAATGGTCATGGAATGACCTGAAATCTTGACACAAATAGAGGTAATGGTCATGGAATGACCTGAACTCTTGACACAAATAGAGGTAATGGTCATGGAATGACCTGAACTCTTGACACAAATAGAGGTAATGGTCATGGAATGACCTGAACTCTTGACACAAATAGAGGTAATGGTCATAGAATGACCTGAACTCTTGACACAAATAGAGGTAATGGTCATGGAATGACCTGAACTGTTGACACAAATAGAGGTAATGGTCATGGAATGACCTGAACTCTTGACACAAATAGAGGTAATGGTCATGGAATGACCTGAACTCTTGACACAAATAGAGGTAATGGTCATGGAATGACCTGAACTCTTGACACAAATAGAGGTAATGGTCATGGAATGACCTGAACTCTTGACACAAATAGAGGTAATGGTCATGGAATGACCTGAACTCTTGACACAAATAGAGGTAATGGTCATGGAATGACCTGAACTCTTGACACAAATAGAGGTCATGGAATGACCTGAACTCTTGACACAAATAGAGGTCATGGAATGACCTGAACTCTTGACACAAATAGAGGTAATGGAA
Organism: Cyrtodaria siliqua; assembly: GCA_037043455.1. NCBI lineage: Eukaryota > Metazoa > Mollusca > Bivalvia > Adapedonta > Hiatellidae > Cyrtodaria > Cyrtodaria siliqua. The sequence goes on along the minus strand of JAWPHD010018092.1, from coordinate 40,163 downwards.
TGACCTGAACTCTTGACACAAATAGAGGTAATCATAAATTACAGTATTCCAGCTTGAGCATAAGCTTTGGCTTGGTGAGTTTCATCATGACCACAGTCCTTCAGACTTTTGTATTGATGATCTGGATTCATTGTTTAAAGAAACTAACCCACCAAATAACAGAAAAATTACACTACAAAATCGTTTATTAAAATTCTATCCAGGTGTTAAGGTCTTATAACAATGTATATGTACCAAGAAAAAGTATAGGATCTACCCGTTATTGAATATGCATAAAATGAATTATGAGTTGGTAACTCTTAATTCAAAGCCCCAGTTTTGGAGTTGGGCCTGGCTGGTCAAAATATATACCTCATCGCCAGTAGGTTTAGAAACCGTGTACATAATGTTGCAACATTTGGCTGTTGTTGGCGGGATACCTCCTTTAATAATAAGTTCATTAACATTACCACACGTCAATAATTATAAAACTATAAAAAAAGCTGTTGGATCATCAAAATCATTTATTCGGATATTATAGAAACAACCACCTAAATGTAGTGCTACATACCCAAAATAAAGAGTAGAATGCCAAATATTGTACAACCTGTTCTGACTGGTTTTCTGACAGGAACAAATTATTATCAACAGAAATGGTGCTGTTTTGGTGGTCTGGTCTTACTCTTGTGAATTATTGTCATCATCATGCAAATTCAATGTGTCCTTGGCATAATGGCAGAAACTTCTGCTGAAATTCACACATCTATGGGTTATCATTTTCTAACTCTTACCGTATTCAGTTCACACTAACTAGTGATTTCCTGTATCCCATGCTGGTTCTGCGTCAATGTCAGAATTGTTTTCTGTTTTTCAGAGAAGAGCCGCCACTATTTGTTCATGTTGATCAAGTTTATTCTGCTGGTCACAGTCATTACCTTGTTCTATCTGTCAGAGGTAAGTCTGCTGGTCACAGTCATTACCTTGTTCTATCTGTCAGAGGTAAGTCTGCTGGTCACAGTCATTACCTTGTTCTATCTGTCAGAGGTAAGTCTGCTGGTCACAGTCATTACCTTGTTCTATCTGTCAGAGGTAAGTCTGCTGGTCACAGTCATTACCTTGTTCTATCTGTCAGAGGTAAGTCTGCTGGTCACAGTCATTACCTTGTTCCATCTGTCAGAGGTAAGTCTGCTGGTCACAGTCATTACCTTGTTCTATCTGTCAGAGGTAAGTCTGCTGGTCACAGTCATTACCTTGTTCTATCTGTCAGAGGTAAGTCTGCTGGTCACAGTCATTACCTTGTTCTATCTGTCAGAGGTAAGTCTGCTGGTCACAGTCATTACCTTGTTCCATCTGTCAGAGGTAAGTCTGCTGGTCACAGTCATTACCTTGTTCCATCTGTCAGAGGTAAGTCTGCTGGTCACAGTCATTACCTTGTTCCATCTGTCAGAGGTAAGTCTGCTGGTCACAGTCATTACCTTGTTCTATCTGTCAGAGGTAAGTCTGCTGGTCACAGTCATTACCTTGTTCTATCTGTCAGAGGTAAGTCTGCTGGTCACAGTCATTACCTTGTTCTATCTGTCAGAGGTAAGTCTGCTGGTCACAGTCATTACCTTGTTCTATCTGTCAGAGGTAAGTCTGCTGGTCACAGTCATTACCTTGTTCTATCTGTCAGAGGTAAGTCTGCTGGTCACAGTCATTACCTTGTTCTATCTGTCAGAGGTAAGTCTGCTGGTCACAGTCATTACCTTGTTCTATCTGTCAGAGGTAAGTAATTCGACACATGGCAATCTTGAGTTTTATATCAGCCATTACAACTAGTACATCGATTTATTAATACTGTATCATTTTGACTTTAAAACTGCTTGCATATAATTAAATAAAAAATTGAAAATTCCATTTCCTTCATTATTCTACACATTTTTATGCCCCCGAAGGCTGGCATATAGTAGTCGCACTGTCCGTCTGTCAGTCCGTCAGTCCGTTCGTCCGTCTGTACAATCGTGTCCGCTTAATAACTCTGACAATAATGGACGGATTTTTAAATAACTTGCCACAATTGCTCACCACAACAAGACGACATGTTGCGCACAAAACCCAGGTCCGTAACTCTAAGGTCAAGGACACACTTGGAGGTCAAAGGTCAAAACAAAGTGTTTTCGTGTCCGGTTAATAACTGACATTCATGGACAGATTTTCAAATAACTTGTCACAAGTGCTCACCACAACAAGACCACGTGTCGCGCACAAAACCCAGGTCCGTAACTCCAAGGTCAAGGACACACTTAGAGGTCAAAGGTCAAAACAAAGTGCTTTCATGTCCAGTCAATAACTGGACAGATTTTCAAATAACTTGGCACAATTGCTCATCACAACAAGACGACATGTTGCGCACAAAATCCAGGTCTGTGGCTTCAAAGTCAAGGTCACACTTAGAGGTCAAAGGTCAAAACAAAGTGTTTTTGTTTCCAGTTAATAACTCTGGCATTCCTGGACGGATTTTCAAATAACTTGCCACAAGCAGATGACGTATCGCGCACAAAACCCAGGTCCGTTGCTCCAAGTTCAAGGTCATACAGGTCAAAGGTCACTTGGGGGCATTTGTCACTTACTGTGACATTTCTTGTTTCAATATATTATTGGTGCAATATTATCAAAAGTCAATAATATGTAAAAATAATTTGCTTTGAACATGTTGAACTATTCTAACAATTAATATTAATGATTGAAGAATACAAGTTACAAGAAAAAACTAACGGGGACGCCGTGAGTTTTTAAAAAATCAAGATTGCCGTGTGTCCCTTTAAGGTCGACTTTTCACAAAAAGGCAAGCTATTCTACTCGCCCCGGCGACGGCATTACCTTAGCATTACCGTTAACCTTTTTTGGTAAGCTCATATCTCGGAAACCGACTGACAGAATTGAATACAACTTTACACATATATTCCATATAAATGAATAACATACCACGCGTAGGTCACGTAACTCTGCAACCTATTTTGATAAAGTTATGCCCCATTTTGTACTTAGTCATTTTAGCTTTTTTTCGGTAAGCTCATATCTCAGAAATTGCCTGACATAAGCTTTACACATCTTTACACATGTATTCACTATCATAAGAGGTCCTTGCACAAACAAGGCCCATAACGCTGTTATGAATTTTACAGAATTATGCTCCTTTTTCAACTTAGTTGCCCAATAAATAGACAAGGCCTCGAAAAGTAGAGCGTGCTGTCATCCGATAGCTATTGTTATTACTTCTTTTTTTTGCTAAAAATATTTAGGGTCGGCGGTGAAAAAGTAGGGTCGGTCGGGAAAACGGAAACACACATATTTTTTTGTTAGGCCTTCCTGAAAACAGTTAATAAAGAACTGCCTATAAAAGTAAATCTAGAACTAGAATATGCCTACATAAAAAGAGCCAATCTAGAATATACCAGCGTGAAAACAGCAAAGAATAAATATGCCTGCATGAAAACAGTGTAATTAGAAAACAGTGTAATTAGAAAATATGCCTTGTTGAGGACGGTATTCCCATTCTAAATTGATGTGATGCGTTAAATAGGCGTTGATATATGCAGTGATGTGATGCGTTAAATAGGCGTTGATATATGCAGTGATGTGATGCGTTAAATAGGCGTTGATATATGCAGTGATGTGATGCGTTAAATAGGCGTTGATATATGCAGTGATGTGATGCGTTAAATAGGCGTTGATATATGCAGTGATGTGATGCGTTAAATAGGCGTTGATATATGCAGTGATGTGATGCGTTAAATAGGCGTTGATATATGCAGTGATGTGATGCGTTAAATAGGCGGTGATATATGCAGTGATGTGATGCGTTAAATAGGCGTTGATATATGCAGTGATGTGATGCGTTAAATAGGCGTTGATATATGCAGTGATGTGATGCGTTAAATAGGCGTTGATATATGCAGTGATGTGATGCGTTAAATAGGCGTTGATATATGCAGTGATGTGATGCGTTAAATAGGCGTTGATATATGCAGTGATGTGATGCGTTAAATAGGCGTTGATATATGCAGTGATGTGATGCGTTAAATAGGCGTTGATATATGCAGTGATGTGATGCGTTAAATAGGCGTTGATATATGCAGTGATGTGATGCGTTAAATAGGCGTTGATATATGCAGTGATGTGATGCGTTAAATAGGCGTTGATATATGCAGTGATGTGATGCGTTAAATAGGCGTTGATATATGCAGTGATGTGATGCGTTAAATAGGCGTTGATATATGCAGTGATGTGATGCGTTAAATAGGCGTTGATATATGCAGTGATGTGATGCGTTAAATAGGCGTTGATATATGCAGTGATGTGATGCGTTAAATAGGCGTTGATATATGCAGTGACGGGCATCCATATGCTGTGCTCTTCTGGCAAAAAAAGTCTGACTTGATGTTATTTTCGAGCTTTTTAGAAATGATTGCCCATCATGCAAAAACGGCTGAGAATTATAAGAAAAGGTTTTGTTTTTTTGGCGAGATGAATCATTTATGACGATGCTGAAGGTTTAATGAAAAAATACGATAACGTGATTTTGATGGCATTTAGAATCACGTAACTGTACAACATATAATTTTCTATCTTCCCTTTCTATATATTATATGTATATAGGGGTGGGGGTATATGGTACCACGCCATGTGGCCATTCTATAGTGATGTCTGTAGTGGTCCGACTTGGCCTTTCACTACAACCTTTCTGTAGTTTCCTCACCAGGCTCTTCAGCTCATATTTTACTTAATATGTTTTTGTTTTTTTAACTTAATAATGTTTATAACAATTGTATTTCAGGTGTTTTTTGAGAAGATATTTTTGACACGGCCGTTCAAGCCCCTGTTTGTGACCTCAGATGATTCCATCCATGAATGGAGGTTCAGGTGGCAACTCGATAGATTTGTAAGTTTGTTAATAGTATACAACTATCTACTTCTGTGGAGGTCAGTGGTTAAAACTATTCATCCAAGGGAATGACTATTGACCCGAAGCAGTAAACCATTGATTGAGACGAAGTTTATTGCTGAGGGTCAATAGTCATTCCCGAGGATGAATAGTTTTTAACTATTTACTGAAACAGTAGTAGATTATATTATATTGAATCATATAATCTCCATTAGTTTGCTTACTTGTTGCTTACTTGTTTACATGCATGACGTCACGGGAAAGTGTATCGCCATTTTCAGACTATTGACCTGCAAAAAAACAACTATTGACCGCAAAACCAGATTGAACCGGATAGGAAACGTTCTACTAAAGTAAGTCAATAGTTCATACTAATGACTTACACGTGACTGCCTTTTAGCCAGTGAAAACTACGTATTTAAAATGATATATAATAAATGAATATATTAGTCTCAATGTTAATCCAGAGTGATTATGTTATTAAGTGATTTCATATTGGCCCAGTTATTGGTCAAAGGACGCGGGCCAATATGACAGTCAGAGGACTAAGAACTCGGACAATATGGAAACAACTAATCAATGACAATTTTATTAATTAACTTTCATTTGAGTAGTATTTATGCAGTTCTGCAGATTAGAAGGTTCGAGGCCCATTTTCCATATTTTATCTTGATGTAAATGGAGGATGAGCCTGGCATGTCCATTCCTGTTAGGCGCCATATAACCTTTCATGTGTTCGTGTGTCGTAAAACTCAATTCAGTTCAATTCTTAAATCTCGTATTGGCGAGTTTCTTCATACTGGCCTTTTTTTTCATATTGGCCGACTTTTGTTCAGTTTGTATTGGCCGACTTTTGTTCAGTTTGTATTGGCCGAGTTTTGTCGTATTGTGTGTCTCGTAGTCTTTGAACTTGGTATTGAAATAACCAATAAACGATCATATAGTGAATGTAAATTTGATTCAATTTTATTCGTCTAGTTTCAACAGTTAGTGAAATTGTCAGTGTCCACAATTGTCAAATACAATTAAAGACAAATGACCAGAGTTTATCAATACAGCTAACTCTGATGTAGACCAAAGGAGTCTCAAACTAAGACTAAGAATCGAGACTAAAATAAACGAGAGACAACTCAGGCACACTGCACACTGCAAGGCCATCAATAAAAATATGTTTGTTTGCCTTGCTCCGACCGACTCACCCGATTCGGCCGCGACTCAAAAAAAATTAATGACCTCGGGCCGAATTTTTTATTTTTTATTTTGTTTTTTTTATTTTTCAAATGATAATTTTATTAGCCAGAGTTGTTAAGCATCTAATCTGGATTGCAAAGGTTATCAAAAAGTTGCCTTAGTACAAAAATGGCATAATATATGCGAACAATATATATAAAAAAAATATCTAAAAATAAAACTTTTTCCTACCTTAAATACACATGAATAAAATAATTATGTGCAAGTCCTTGTGTTTAGTTTTAATAACCTATGTCCTAACATCGTACTAGGGCCTTTATAGTGTTGTAGATTGGATAAGCTTTTGATGTAAAAAAAAAAATCCCTACCTACCTACCCACCCTCAAAATTCTGGGTAGGAGCACAGCAAACAAACAATTTTTTATTGATGGCCCAATGTCTCTATTTATACTATACACGAAGACAGTTGCATGTGCTCTCTTACTATAAACAAATCATATTGTATAAAAATAATGTCATATTCTTAATTTAATCAGAATATTCCAAAATTGCCTCATTGAATCATTTCCAATTTATAATGGTCATCATATATTGAATTCTGGTAAACTTGCCAATAAATATCGCAGGTGGCAGAATAGGTCATTATTTCTAAAGGTGGCAAAATTTAGTACATAAATATAAACATGTTGTCAATCAAATGAACATTGGTAAATTTCAAATAATTATAGGTTATTAGATTTGCATTGGGATTCATGCACAAGTGCTTTCGCATATTATTATTTATGCGCAAAAGCATGAGTGCATATATCCCAATATAAATCTAATAACCTTATTATTACATATGCATTTTTAAATTAGAACAATAAAATAGGTTTTAACATTTAATTTTCAGCAAAAACATTTATTTGAAACAAACATACATAACATATTGTGGTTACAGCGTGGGAATTTTCACAATGAAATCAACATTGTTTACATCACGTGTCATACTTTCTTTGACATGAACAGAAAATTGCAACAATCACGAACCAGTATACATTGCACACCCAATACGTCAATGTGAGCTAATATTGATATAATATAGTCTCCTGTTACATTGAAAGTAAACGGAGCTTGTAAATGCGTATGCAATAACTTAACATCTGCAATTTGTGGTATTCCTAACATCCCATACTAAAGCGTCCCCGTGGCCGAATGGTTAACGACGCTGTGGGTTCGAATCCCACTGGGAGCTCGACTTGTAAATGAGGAAGTGTCAATTCTTACGGATGGCGGGAGGTGTACGGTACTGGTTCTACCCAGGAAAAGTGGGTGGTCTGCCTTCACCACAAAGATTGAACCGTCATATATAACCTAGCGTGTGTTGAAAATGACGTAAAACACCATACAAACAAACAAATAATGGTCACCTAACTTAGTAAACAACACCTGCAAGAGGATGACATGTCCATTATACACTGGTTAAAGGTTACAAACTTGGCATGGCTCTAATATTGACTCCATTGCAATTTCATAATCTAACAAACATACAGTGTGAGAAATATACATACTAGTATACAGAAATGCATTATTTTACAATGATTATGTGTAGAGTTTCTAGTAAAACACGGCTAATATAGTTTAGTATAACATGTAACAAGTCCAGAAAATATGAATTTATTGTTTATAATTAATCTTTTTAATGTTGTTATTTTTTTTAAAGATTTTTGGATCATATTTCATTCAATCATGTTCTAATTTAACAAAACTGCACAGTACAATGCATTAACTGATCCGAAGCATAGCAATACTCAATTGGCTGGCTGAGTGGTTAGCTAGCTTGCCTCTTGATCCAGAGGTCCTGAGTTTGATTGTCGGTGGGGTCGTGTTTTTCAAATACACTCCCTCGGTACCTTATTAGGGCAAGGTACTGTGAAAGTAAGCCATCCTTCGGAGGGGATATAAAACCATTGGTCCCATGTGCAGGGAGAGCCATATCCTATGCACATCAAAGTTCTTGCTGAACTTCTGTGTTAATCGTTGATACATAAAGCCCTTACTTGGAAATGAGTCTGCCTTGGTAATCAGAATTGATTGTGTGCAGTATCGAAAGATAGAAAGATTTATGCATGATGTATGGTCATGTGATTTAACCAATGAAAGGCAATAAAACATTTTATGATGACTTATTTTCACCCAAATTATTTTACAGAGTGTACTGTATGGAATGTTGTTTGCATTTGGATACCAAGTTTTAAAGAGATACAGGCTGGTGCAGGACATGGACAACAAGAACCTGTTTTCTATGGGAGTATCATGGGCCAGCATTGGCCTGGGTGTTATAGGCATAGGGGTAAGTTGTGATTTCTATACATCTTGTTTTTTTGTGGGAGTATCGTGGGCCTGCATTTGTCTGGGCATAGAGGTAAATGGTGAATTCTATGTGGGAATCGTGGCCTGCATTGGCTTGGGTTTTATAGGCATCTGTAGAGGTAAGTTGTGATTTCTATGGGAATAACGTGGACATGCATTGACCTGGGTGTTATAGGCATAGGGGTAAGTTGGGATTTGTATGGGAGTATCGTGGGCCTGATTAGCCAGGGTATTATAGGCTTAGAGGTAAGTTGTATATTGTGTTGCCTGTGTCTGTCCATATGTACGTCACACTTTCTCGTCCAGACTACTCCTCCTGTGCTTCTCAACAGTTTTGTTTGTTTGTTTGTATCATGTTTTACGTCATTTTCAACACATGTAAGGTTATATATGATGATCGATTTTTATGCTGTGGTGCGGTGTCCGTTGTCCGTCCGTCCGTAAACTTTTTTTGTAGCAACTACTCCTCTGAAACTACTGAATGGATTTTCATGAAACTTTACAGAGATGTTGCCCATGAAGTCTAGTTGATCCTAGCAAAAATTCATGTTGTTGTGAAATCCAAGATGGCCGCCAAATCTAAAAATAGATTTTTAAAAAACAAGTTTGTAGCGACTTCTTCTTGAAAATTCTAAGTGATACTGATATGGGACTTTTTCTAAAATGATCAGCATGACATGATGTTGGTCCTTGTCGAAAATCATTTTGATTCGACGTTAAACATGGCTGCCAGCGGCCATCTTTGTTTACATAAAGAGTTATTTAGTAAAAACTTCTAGCGACTTATCCTCTGAAACTACTCGACGGACTTCCATGAAACTTCACAGGGATGTTACTCTTGATGTCTAAATGATCCTAGCAACATTTCAGGTTGGTCGGAAACTCAAGATGGTCGTCACAACTAAAAATAGATTTTCAAAAAACAAGTTTGTAGCGAGTACTTCTTGAAAACTGTAAGTGATAGTGATATGGGACTTTTTCTAAAATGATCAGTATGGAATGATGTTGATCCTTATCGAAAATTATTTTGATGCGACGTTAAACTTGGCTGCCAGCGGCCATCTTTGTTCACAGAGTTATCTAGTAAAAACTTGTAGCGACTACTGCTCTGTAACTACTCGACGGATTTTCATGAAACTTCGCAGGAATGTTGCTCTTGATGTCTAATTGATCCTAGCAAAATTTCAGGTCGGCCGGAAATTCAAGATGGCCACCATGGCTAAAAATAGATTTCAAAATACAAGTGTTGCAAATGAATGGTGTGTATAAGTGATATTGATATGGGACTTTTTCTAAAATGATCAGTATGACATGATGTTGATCCTTGTCAAAAATTATTTTGATTTGACGTTAAACATGGCCGCTGGCGGCCATCTTTGTTTACATAAGAGTTATATAATGAAAACTTGTAGCGACTACTCCTCAGAAACTACTTGACAGATTTCATGAAACTTCACTGGAATGCTGTTTTCTTGTGTGACTTTTCTAGCTATCAAAAACCTATCAGTAGAGCTTCAAGGTCATTGACCTCTTGTTTGTGGTGGAGGCAGACCACCCACTTTTCCTGGGTAGAATCAGTACTGTACACCTCCCGCCAGAATCAATGCTTCTCAACAGATTTTGGCAATACTTGATAGGAAGTGAAATGAAGTCTATCTCCTTCATGTTTCATCTGATCTTTACCAAACTTGTTAAAATAATAAATATTAAATTTCCTATATCATCATCCTGTTACAGTCCATCGATTTCCGGTGAAGTTGTGGTCCTTTAATGAGTTTATATTTCAGCTGATAGCTTACATTCGTGTCCACAGACACATTTCTAAAGTTACTCTTAGAATTCTTATTTCCACTCAACAAATTTTGAATGAAAGACCTCATGAATGGTGTGTACAGGTTTATACCAATCAGATTTAGGCAAAATAAAAAAAACCAAAAAGGGAATTCTCATTTCAGGTCATTCAAGGACTTCATTTCGGAGTTATTTGTTCTTTTTATGCCCCCGAAGGGTGGCATATAGTAGTCGCACTGTCTGTCCGTTCGCGTGTACTATCGTGTCCGCTTCATAACTCTGACAATAATGAACGGATTTTCAAATAACTTCGCACAATTTCTCACCACAACAAGACGACATGTCGCGCACAAAATCCAGGTCGGTGGCTCCAAGGTGAAGGTCACACTTAGGATCAAAGGTCAAAATCCATTCATCTGTATAATCGTGTCCGCTTCATAACTCTGACAATAATTGACGGATTTTCAAATAGCTTTGCACAATTGCTCACCACAACAAGACGCCGTGTCGCAAAAAAAAAAAAATTTAATTTTTAAATTTAAATTTAATTTTATTTATAAATATATCAGTTGGTTTCATATTACAGGTCACTTCGGGGACATTTGTCACTTACTGTGACATTTCTTGTTTTTTACTGTGTAGTAGCAAGAATTAAAAGTGGCCTTTTGATGATTGTATATTTATCTGTTTCAGAGTTATGCCTTGTTTTCTTGCCTGTGTAGAAACAAAGAGGAGTGTAATGAAGTCCATTCCTACATAACATTTATACCAGTAAGTAGTTTATATTTGACTCTCTTTTATTTGCTCTGACATTTTTGAGTTAAGCCGAGTCCTTATGCAGATAAGCAATTTTTGAGAGTATTTCAGCATTAAAATTGAAGAAATCAGTGTTAAAAAATAAATTATTGAGTAAAAATCAGTATTGATAATTTACAATTCTGCATAAAAGTGGCATATTTTTGAGTTAAATGTAAACAGACTATAAACATATACTGTTTAAAAAATTCAAAATCAGCCATGCAGACTAATTTAGGGGTAAAATACCCATGGACATTAAAACTTATATGGAACTCTGCAGTTATGTACAGGTAGATTTCTGTAGTATCCATCGACCTGTTCTCATATGAATACACTGATATTAAGCTAATTGTGCTACCAAAATGTTAAATCTTTGGTACTTTTGTTTAAACCTTAACCACGTTTGGGAAATCCAGTTATTAGATAACTGATTGTTGTTGTGTGGGCATTAGCGTCAAGTTTTGGTTTTGCATTTAGCTTTGTTTCTCGGGAACTGCATGCGCTAGATTAACAGTCTATTGAAATAGATGCAGAAATATCTGCAAGACACCTGCCCCTAGCCTCGTCTGTCAGATTGACTATGCAGTCACGTGTATCATAGTCTATCCTCCGAGCGAATATGTCAAATGAATATGAAGTTTGTGCGTTTAGCTTTGTTTCGCGGGTACTATATGCACTAAATTAATCGAACTTGAATCATGTTTGGTGGCATAGCTCAGTTACGTACACAGATGACATTGACTTTAACAGGCGTCAATGTCGTAATTGTTCATGTCCCTGCCATATAGGGTGTGGAGTGGTATCGGGTTGGGGTGGAGTCAGGGGGCATTGTATATTGGCTTGCATCGCGATTTATTAACCCGAGGACTGAATTTGGGTTATTGAAGTATTTTCTACCTTACCAGTCGTTCAGATGAGGTTTTAAACCAAGGTCTGCTGACTAAAATGCCCAGTGCAATACAGCGAGGGATGGCATATAGTGTTGTCCATACCCATCCATACATCACTATTTCTTCTCAGGACTACTCCTGAACTTTTCAACTGGTACTTGGTAGGAAGTACCATTATGAAGTACCAGTAGGAGGTACCAGTATGAAGTGCCAGTAGGAGGTACCAGTATGAAGTACCAGTAGGAGGTACCAGTATGAAGTACCAGTAGGAGGTACCATTATGAAGTACCAGTAGGAGGTACCAGTATGAAGTACCAGTAGGAGGTACTAGTATGAAGTACTGGTAGGAGGTACCATTATGAAGTACCGGTAGGAGGTACCAGTATGAAGTACCAGTAGGAGGTACCAGTATGAAGTAGTATGAAGTACCAGTAGGAGGTACCAGTATGAAGTACCATTATGAAGTACCAGTAGGAGGTACCAGTATGAAGTACCAGTAGGAGGTACTAGTATGAAGTACCAGTATGAAGTACCAGTAGGAGGTACTAGTATGAAGTACCAGTAGGAGGTACCGGTATGAGGTACCATTATGAAGTACCAGAAGGAGGTACCAGTATGAAGTACCAGTAGGAGGTACTAGTATGAAGTACCAGTATGAAGTACCAGTAGGAGGTACCAGTATGAAGTACCATTATGAAGTACCAGTAGGAGGTACCAGTATGAAGTACCAGTAGGAGGTACTAGTAGGAAATACCAGTAGGAGGTACCAGTATGAAGTACCAGTAGGAGGTACCAGTATGAAGTACCAGTAGGAGGTACTAGTATGAAGTACCAGTATGAAGTACCAGTAGGAGGTACCAGTATGAAGTACCATTATGAAGTACCAGTAGGAGGTACCAGTATGAAGTACCAGTAGGAGGTACTAGTAGGAAATACCAGTAGGAGGTACCAGTATAAAGTACCAGTAGGAGGTACCAGTATGAAGTACCAGTAGGAGGTACTAGTATGAAGTACCAGTAGGAAGTACCAGGATGAAGTACCAGTAGGATGTACCAGTATGAAGTACCAGTAGGAGGTACTAGTATGAAGTACCAGTATGAAGTACCAGTAGGAGGTACCAGTATGAAATACCAATATGAAGTCTTGTTTGGTGTGTCATGGTACTGTTCCATTGAATTCCAGCAGAGTTACGGCCCTTTAATGATTTTATATTTCAGTTGATAGCTTAAAACTGTCGTGTGTAGAATGATGCAGACTTGGATAAGTGTATACCCCCATCCCGTAAAAGTGGGGTGTGGGGAGGCATATATATATATAGAGTTGCCCTTTGTCTGATATGACAATAAAAATTGGTGGTTTACTAGCTTTTTTTAGGAGTGACATTGTCTTGAGAACCAAATCTTATTTATAGTATTAGTATCTGTCTCACTAGTGGGAGGTCATGTCTACAGGGTTTCCCCCCAGGCCTTTATCACATGTCGCTCCCGACATCCCTTCATAATTTCTGATCAATTTGCAACATGCTTTAATCCTCCCGACACGCCTTAATAATCAACACTTTCAATATACACCTGCCATAAAATCTCTCACCACTTGGTTTCTGGTTACCTAGCCTTATGTACAAGTGCTGTGTGTACATCACTGATCTTGACACAGTCACACACATGTTATGTACACAGGTGGTCTTGCAAACCAAGATGGATATTTTGGAATACATGACTGCATAAGAGATGCTCTCATTGCCAGTTATGATATATGGCTTGTGCTGCATATATATCAAGTAATGTGTTCTTTATCCATCTGATGGGTTTGCTTAATTTGCATATTGTCTATCCCAAAGAATTTATTTCATTGCCTTACTCATTTTAACAACTTAATTTAGGATAAGAAGAAAGTCATACATGTTAAACAAAAATATAAAGAAAAAGAAATATTAAGAAAAAATACTTATAATAATTGTATTTCATTTATTATTCATTTATTTCATTTATTAAAGGGAGGTAATTATTTAGAAACAAGTACTTATAATAATATAATAATGTATTTATTAAAGTGAGGTAATTTCAAGGTTACAGCTTTAAAAAAAACACTGTGGTGAGGGGAGGGGAGATAGTGCAGATTTGTGGGGGTGTGGGGGGTGCTTTCCCGCTTCTGCACGCTAAATATGGAACATTTTTTAAAACGACATGCCTTCACAAATTTCTGGGGGGAACCCTGTTTCTGTACGCAGATACGCACCTGTGTACAAACATTTTGAAAAGAAAAATAGTATTGGTCTAGCTACGTGTCTGTAATCCCTGCTCTGCTGTCACCAAAGACTTCATAAAAATGGTACTAGTAGCTCCCTTACTTGACGTTCAACACAACAGCATAATGAATTTGAGCAGGCCCTCCTCTGAGCATCGCCAATGGCGAAAGAAAAATAAAAAATGGCCCTAAATTTCAAACTATGGTGGAAGTGTTTGGCGACATCAAAATTGCCGAAAAGCCAAACTTGTTTAATTTCTGCTAGGCCGTAAGCGGCCTGTTACAAATAGACCTCTACACTAAACACCTGATGATACTACCACGCGCGAGCACTTCTCCTTAAATAAACAAACAAAGCTGATAACCTTAACTGTTCCAGTAATTAACTTAATCCCTAAATAACAACTGATGACTGTCGTTTTTGCCTTGGGGGCATGCAACACCTTCCAACCATAGCTACAACTTGCTGAATAATATCTAGCCCCATCAGGTTCTAACAAATCAAATACAAATTAACACCTCATTATTTTACAACTTGAGTATAGAGACCACTGCTATGACACTGTCGTGATATGACTGAACGAGTGTTGAAAGTGACATTAAACCCCATACATGCATACATACATACATACATAGGTACATACTGATCTCGCATAATATCAAAAATATGAACCCTTCTTTTATTGTCAGTGACTTTCCATGTTGCTTTACCGTGATGCTGTTTCATATTTCTCTTTCAGATTGTCTCGTTTATATTATTAAGGAATGTCCCAGGGTGGATCAGGACTAGATATAGCTCATTTTTTGCCTGGTTCGGAAGAATTTCTTTAGAAGTAAGTTGGACTTGTTTTTATTATGCCCCCGTTTGAAGAAGGGGAGGCATATTGCTTTGCAAATGACGGCTGGTCGGTCTGTCCTGTTTTATTTTGTCTTCACGGTAACTCAAGAACAGCTGGCACTACAAACTCGAAACTTCGCAGGAATGTTTGTGTCATGGTGTAGTTGTGCACCTCCCATTTTGTGTAGATTCTCAAGATAAATGTTGTTGCCATGGCAACAAAACGTAAAAAAAAACACTAAAAATTGCTTGTCTTCGCGATAACTCAAGAACAGCTGGCACTACAAACTCGAAACTTGGCATGAATGTTTGTGTCATGGTCTAGTTGTGCACCTCTCCTTTTGAATAGATTAGCTTAAGAAATGTGGTTGCCATGGTAACAAAACTTTTAAAAAAATCACTAAAAATTGCTTGTCTTCGCAAGAACTCAAGAAAGCTGGCACTACAAAACTAGAAACTTGGCAGAAATGTTTGTGTCATGGTGTAGTTGTGCACCTCCCCTTTTGGGTATATTCACATAAGAAATGTGGTTGCTATGGTAACATAACATGTAAAAAATCACTAAAATTGCTTGCAGTTGCGTATGGTAACAAAACTTGTAAAAAATCACTAAAAATTGATGTCTTCACGATAACTCAAGAACAGCTGGCACTACAAACTCAAAACTTGGCAGGAATGTTTGTGTCATGGTCTAGTTGTGCACCTCCCCTTTTGGGTATATTTGCATAAGAAATGTGGTTGCTATGGTAACAAAACATGTAAAAAATCACTAAAATTGCTTGCAGTTGCTATGGTAACAAAACATGTAAAAAATAAAAAAACTCGAAACTTGGCAGGAATGTTTGTGTCATGGTGTAGTTGTGCACCTCCCCTTTTGGGTAGATTCGCATAAGAAATGTGGTTGCTATGGTAACAAAACATGTAAAAAACACACTAAAATTGCTTGTCTTCACGATAACTGGAGAACAGCTGGCACTACAAACTCGAAACTTGGCAGGAATGTTTGTGTCATGGTCTAGTTGTGCACCTCCCCTTTTGGGTAGATTCGCTTAAGAAATGTGGTTGCTATGGTAAGAAAACGTAAAAAAACCCTAAAATTGCTTGTCTTCACGATAACTCGAGAACAGCTGGCACTACAAACTCGAAACTTGGCAGGAATGTTTGTGTTATGGTCGTTGAAGGAGGCATATATGTTTTACAAACATCTCTTTTTTTACTTATTTTGTGTTTGTTATTCGCAACATCTCGAGCAATTCATGGAAATCATATCTCGAATGTGTCTAGTTCTAACATAGTGGCGCCCTAGATTTCCGCTCATACATATTAGCAGACAAAACGGATATTATCATCAAAGTTTTGCAATTTCTATAGATTATTTACCTGAAAGAGCAGGTATGACCTTCATCTGTATTGAAATGACAAATATGCCGCAGAAATCATACATCAATACGTGTGGCTATTGACCATATTGTTCATATAGCAACACAACAGTGCACTTTTTTCTGTCAAGATGATACTTAAAGGTCAATGCACTAGTTCAATGAAAATATTAGGTTTCTTTTAAATACCTTTATGACTATTAGACATTAGCATACCAGTAAAATAATCGTTTATATGTATATTGTAATATTAAAGATTACAACTTTGTATTTCAGGGATTTGGTTACAGCATTGCATTTCAGGGATTCTCTGACAACATTATATTTCAGGCATTCCCTGCAACTTTGTAATTCAAGGATTCCCCGACTGTGTGCCAGGAATTCCCCTAGAATTTTGCATTTCATTGCAAGAAGCATGTACATGAATGTCCCGGTTGGTAATAATGATTATCTAAGATAATTGATGCATACTATTAAAGAAAGCTAAAATATAGTGCACATTCATTGGTCCTAATTTAAACACCATGTTTTTTTTGTTTTCAGTTGTTTATATCGCAGTATCACATTTGGTTGGCTGCAGACACGCATGGTGTTCTAGTCATGATCCCCAGCTACCCTGTACTGAACGTGATCCTAACCAGCTTCATATTTATCTGTGTCAGTCACGAAATCTCCACGATAACTCTGACATTAAGCAAGTATGCCGTGCCTAGTGAGTGGAAAGCGTTGTTACGAAATGTCATTCTGTTTGGACTGATTCTTGTACCGATATGTATCAGTCGAGGGGTGATATGAGAGGAGTGAGAAGTGAAATGAGGTTAGCAAGGTGAAATGAGGGTGAAATGAAGATAACGAGGTGAAATGAGGTTAGCAATGATTAGCAAAATGAAATGTGGTGAAATGAGGGTAACAAGGTGAAATGAGGTTAACAAATTGAAATGTGGGTGAAATGAGGGGAACAAGGTGAAATGAGGTTAGCAATGGTTAGCAAAATGAAATGTGGTGAAATGAGGATAACAAGGTGAAATGAGGATAACATAGTGAAACGAAGGTGATGAGGTAGACGGACGGAGAGTTGTGGTTAGTGAGACATGATAAGGAGGAAGATTATGGGAGAGGTGGAGGGATACCACGACTGTTTGGTGTAGTGGACGGCAGTAAGGTGGAGAAATCAGCCTCCTGTTTTTGAAGAAGTGATATGGAGGAAAATTACTGAAGATGTGGAGGAGATATACGACTGCATGGTGTGGTGGGGTAAATCAGCCTCCTGTTTGTAATCTGTGATAGTCCCATATTGAAAGGATGTTCTGTAACGATGAAGACCTGGAGACAAGAAGATCAGAATTGTCAGCTCTCTGAAAGAAATTGTCACATTCCCAGTAAATGTGCTGCTAGGTAACAGTATATGTGTGTGTTGCTGGGTGCCAGCAAATGTGTGCTGCTGGGTGCCAGTAGTTGTGTGCTGCTGGGTGCCAGTAAATGTGTGCTGCTGGGTGCCGGTGAATGTGTGCTGCTGGGTGCCAGCAAATGTGTGCTGCTGGGTGTCAGTAAATGTGTGCTACTGGGTGCCAGCGAATGTGTGCTGCTGGGTGCCAGCGGGTTGTGAGCTGGGTGCCAGCAAACGTTTGCTACTAGGATGGATTGCTGGGTTGCAGACTTGGATAACTTTGTGTCTTATTATGTGGACTTGCTTGTATCTCCGCCTTTAGGTCTGGTACATCCTGTGTATTGCTGTAGTTCTTCTTGCATCAGTTCTAGATTGACCAAATGCCCCGACCAGAAGACTAATGTTCATTCAGGTCAAAAATAGCAGAAAATACAAAAATAATGAACTGAAATTATGATTTTCTTCACAAATACCGATTACTTTTTTAAACTAAATTTTATTCGAAAAATTACAGTTGATACCTTTTGATTTGATAAAAATGTTCTTCAATGAATAAACGGATATGTAAAAAAAAAATGAAGCAATGAAGGATTGTTGTGATAAAATGTCGAACATCTTGTGAAACTATTTATATTTATTTACATCGTCTCTGTGATTTATTTGATTCATTCTTCATACAGCCGCATATACCAGGCCGTCGGTGCATACAGACAAACCCACCTAGTGAGACACATCTGTGTAAAATAGTTTGTGGAGTAGGTGTTGTAATGCTTAGCACCAGGGTTGGAGTCTTATTGAACAAAACAAAGGAAATACCTGTGTACTTAATGTTGGTCATATAGTTAAAGAAAAAAAGAAACCCAGCTCGGGAATTTCCTCTATATATTGTATGTTACATGACTACATTTGACCTTTCCTTTCGGAAAAATACTATAACAACCGAAGGTTATCCCTTCAAAGTTTCATTGTTGTCAGATAGAATAAGCATTTGGCTCAGGCTGGTCAAACATACGAAATCTTTTACATTAAATACACAACTGAAATGGCTCAAATTTTCCAAGTGAAACTTCAACATTTATGAATTTCATTTTACAGAGAGTACTGTGATTAAAAAGTCTACAACAGCACAGCTTTGTCCTTTCTCTAACTAGCTGCAACCATTTTTTTTCGCCACAAAACATCTTGGAATTTCTCTGAAATATTACATGGAATTAAGTGTTCAGTATATAGGCTATATAGCAGAAATTCCCGAATTGCTAGTTTGTTATTGAAGAGTAATTAAATTTGCTATAAAAACCTCTGGCGTCACGTTTGTTAACTGTTAAGACGTCGTGTTAAATTATTGTAAAGGTCAGAAAACATGCAAAACAAAGATAACATTATGTTGAAGCACATTACTTTTTAATAAAAGATTTAAATAGATAAAAACGAAATGATACTGAACATTTGTATGCCTCTGCCATTAGAAGAATGGTGAAAGGGCATATTGTTACCCGATGTGCAGACTTGAGTAACTATTATCCAATCTTCTCCAATTGTATATGGGCACAGTCTGTCGACCAAGTTTGATAATTGGCCCCAATCGCCACAGTAATTCCAGAGTTATACTCGGACTTTGGTAATTTTTAGCCAATCTTCTCCAAAGTTGGTGAGATTTTATATGGGGACAATGTCTGGGTCTCCAGTAATGCCAGAGTTACACTCCTTGGAATAGTAAAAATCCACGAAATTAATGTACATTAATCGACAAACGATGTTCAACCACAAATTATTTGTTGTTTTTTAGCTCTGCTGGCCTACGGCCAGCAGAGCTTATGGGATGCCGAGTTGTCCGTCGTCCGTCCGTTGTCCATCTTCCGTCCGTCCGTCGTTAACTTTTGTCTCGTTAAGACGATAGGGCCTTCATTTTTCATCCGATCTTTACCAAACTTTAACAGGTTGTTAATATCAATGAAAGCTCGGATGAGTTCGAAAACCAGATCGGACAAGTAACAACGGAGTTATGGCCCTTGATTTAGTTAAAAATGCTATATTGCTATATTTTGCCTCGTTAAGACGATAGGGCCTTCATTTTTCATCCTATCTTTACCAAACTTTACCACCTTTACCAAACTTTACCACATTGTTAATATCAATGAAAGCTCGGACAAGTTCGAAAACCAGCCAAATTGGAACAGTAAGAGCGGAGTTATGGTCCTTGATTTAGTTAAAAACGCTATATTGCTATTATTTGCCTCGTTAAGACGATAGGGCCTTCGTTTTTCATCCTATCTTTACCAAGCTTTACCACATTGTTAATATCAATGAAAGCTCGGACAAGTACAAAAACCAGCCATATCGGACTAGTAACAGCGGAGTTATGGCCCTTGATTAGGTAAAAATGATATATTTTGCCTCGTTAAGACGATAGGGGCTTCGTTGTTCATCTGATCTTTACCGAACTTTATCAGATTGTTAATGACGTTGAAAGCTCGAACAAGTTTGAAAACCAGCCTTATCGGACCAGTAACAACGGAGTTATGGCCCTTGATTAGGTAAAAATGATATATTTTGCCTCGTTAAGACGATAGGGGCTTCATTGTTCAGCCGATCTTTACGAACACTATCAGATTGTTAATATCAATGAAAGCTCGGACAAGTTCGAAAACCAGCCAAATTGGACCAGTAAGAGCGGAGTTATGGTCCTTGATTTAGTTAAAAACGCTATATTGCTATTATTTGCCTCGTTAAGACGATAGGGCCTTCGTTTTTCATCCTATCTTTACCAAGCTTTACCACATTGTTAATATCAATGAAATCTCGGACAAGTTCGAAAACCAGCCATATCGGACTAGTAACAGCGGAGTTATGGCCCTTGATTTAGTTAAAAATGCTATATTTTGCCTCGTTGATACGATAGGGGCTTCATTGTTCATCCGATCTTTACCGAACTTTATCAGATTGTTAATGTCGTTGAAAGCTCGAACAAGTTTGAAAACCAGCCTTATCGGACCCGTAACAGCGGAGTTATGGCCCTTGATTAGGTAAAAATGATATATTTTGCCTCGTTAAGACGATAGGGGCTTCATTGTTCAGCCGATCTTTACCAACACTATCAGATTGTTAATATCAATGAAAGCTCGGACAAGTTCGAAAACCAGCCATATCGGACTAGTAACAGCGGAGTTATGGCCCTTTATTTAGTTAAAAATGCTATATTTTGCCTCGTTAAGACGATAGGGGCTTCATTGTTCCGATCCTTACCAAACTTTATCAGATTGTTAATATCAATGAAAGCTTGGACAAGTTCGAAAACCATTCATATCGGACCAGTATCAGCGGAGTTATGGCCCTTGATATAGTTCAAAATGCTATATTTTGTCTTGTTAAGACGGTAGGGCCTTCATTTTTCATCCGATCTTTATCAAGCTTTATCAGATTGTTAATGTCAATGAAAGCTCGGTAAGGTTCGAAAACTAGCCAGATCTGACCAGTAACAGCGAAGTTATGGCCCTTGATTTTGTTATAACATGCTATAATTTGTCTCGTCATACGATAGGGCCTTCAGTTTGCATCTGATCTTTGCCAAACTTTACCAGATTTTATGACTTTTTTTTTATATTATTATCTATTTATTTTTAGCTCTACTGATCAGATCAGCAGAGCTTATGCCGTGGTGCGGCGTCCGTCGTCCGTCTGTCCGTAAACTTTTTTTTGTAGCGACTACTCCTCTGAAACTACGGAATGGATTTTCATGAAACTTTACAGAAATGTTGCACATGAAGTCTAGTTGATCCTAGCAAAAAATCATGTTGATGTGAAATCCAAGATGGCCGCCAGATCTAAAAATAGGTTTTTAAAAAACAAGTTTGTAGCGACTACTTCTTGAAAACTGTAAGTGATATTGATATGGGACTTTTTCTAAAATGATCAGCATGACATGATGTTGGTCCTTGTCGAAAATCGTTTTGATTCGACGTTAAACATGGCTGCCAGCGGCCATCTTTGTTTACATAGAGTTATATAATGAAAACTTGTAGCGACTACTCCTCTGAAACTACTTGATGGATTTTCATGAAACTTCACAGGAATGTTGCTCTTGATGTCATATTGATCCTAGCAAAATTCCAGGTAGGCCGGAAATTCAAGATGGTCGCCACGGCTAAAAATAATTTTTCAAAATACAAAATGGTAGCGACTACTTCTTGAAAACTATAAGTGATATTGATATGGGACTTTTCTAAAATAATCAGCATGATATGATGTTGGTCCTTGTCAAAAATTGTTATGATTCAACGTTAAACATGGCTGCCAGCGGCCATCTTTGTTAACATAGAGTTATATAGTAAAAACTTGTAGCGACTACTCCTTTGAAACTACTTGGCGGATTTTCATGAAACTTAACAGGAATGTTGCTCTTAATGTCTAATTGATCCTAGCAAAATTTCAGGTCGGCCAGAAATTCAAGATGGCCGCCACAGCTAAAAATAGATTTTTAAAAAAGAAGTTTGTAGCGACTACGTCTTGAAAACTATAAGTGATATTGACATGGGATTTTTTGTAAAATGATCAGCATGACATGATGTTAGTCCTTGTCAAAAATCGTTTTGATTTGGTGTTAAACATGGCTGTCAGCGGCCATCTTTGTTTACATAGAGTTATATAATGAAAACTTGTAGCGACTATTCCTCGGAAACTACTTTACGGATTTTCATGAAACTTTACAGGAATGTTGCTCTTGATGTCTAATTGATCCTAGCAAAATTTCAGGTCGGCCGGAAATTCAAGATGGCCCCCACAGCTAAAAATAGATTTTCAAAATACAAGTTTGTAGCGACTACTTCTTGAAAACTATAAGTGATATTGATATGGGACTTTTTCTAAAATGATCAGCATGATATGATGTTGGTCCTTGTCAAAAATTGTTTTGATTCAACGTTAAACATGGCTGCCAGTGGCCATCTTTGTTTACATAAAGTTATATAGTAAAAACTTGTAGCGACTACTCCTTTGAAACTACTTGGCGGATTTTCATGAAACTTCACAGGAATGTTGCTCTTGATGTCTTATTGATCCTAGCAAAATTTCAGGTCGGCCGGAAATTCAAGATGGCCACCACGGCTAAAAATAATTTTTCAAAAAACAAGTGTGTAGCGACTACTTCCTGAAATCAAAATCATTCAGTAGAGCTTCAAGGTCATGGACCTCTTGTTTTAATTTAATTATTTTTTTTATTGATTTATTTTTTTTCATAATTTTTTTTTTCATTACTTTTTTTTGAATTTTTTTTAATGTTTTTTTTTTATTTTTTTTTATTTTTATTGTCTCTACTGGCCAAGTTCGAAAACCAGCCAGATCAGACCAGTAATGGCGGAGTTTTAGCTCTTGATTTAGTTAAAAATGCTATATTTTGCCTCTTTAAGATGTTAGTCACTCGCTTCATTGATGTTATAAGAGCCATATAAGCCAGTAGAGCTTTCACAGGCCCTCTTGGGCCTCTTGTTTGTATTTTCTAGACCTAATGACGCGTGTCGGTATGATCAAAATTAGTCAACCATTTAGTAATGTGTTCATGTAAAGAGGGCATGTTTTATTTGATTGATTTGTATTTATTTATTGCTGTAACAACATTTGATACTGAGGGCTATTCCATTTAAACATACTTTTGACCCCAGGAAGGCGCTTTTGAAATTGAACACCCAGTCATAGATGCAAAATTGAATTAAAAAAAAAAAAATCATCAGAAAATAGGGTTTTCCCATAGAAGTTTATTAAATCGTCTTCCTGGCATCCCAGGTATGTTTTAATGGAAGAGCCCTATTGTAGTCCAGGCTACACCTGGTGTCCCAGGTATGTTTTAATGGAAGAGCCCTATTGTAGTCCAGGCTACACCTGGTGTCCCAGGTATGTTTTAATAGAAGAGCCCTATTGTAGTCCAGGCTACACCTGGTGTCCCAGGTATGTTTTAATAGAAGAGCCCTATTGTAGTCAGACTACACCTGGCGTCCCAGGTATGTTTTAATGGAAGAGCCCTATTGTAGTCCAGACTACACCTGGTGTCCCAGGTATGTTTTAATAGAAGAGCCCTATTGTAGTCCAGACTACACCTGGTGTCCCAGGTATGTTTTAATGGAAGAGCCCTATTGTAGTCCAGACTACACCTTGTGTCCCAGAAATGTTTTAATGGAAGAGCTCTAATGTAATCCAGACTACACCTGGTGTCCCAGGTATGTTTTAATGGAAGAGCTCTAATGTAGTCCAGACTACACATGTTGCCTGTTTAACATCAGAGCTTTAGCTGCCTGTGAGATCCTGCAGATAGGCATATCAATGTGTTGATACAATCTTCTAAAACAAGTTACTATAGTAATTGTACCACAATTATTATACACCATTTAACCCGCTACATATATATAATGGACTGTTCTTTCTTTGAATTAAGACCATTCCATTTATGTGACAAAGGGGTGTTTTGAGAAAAATTAGTGATCAGCAAACGGACATCGTAAACCCTGATCAGCCTATTATAGTCGAGCTTAGCGGGTTAACAATATTTATCACATAACTTACGGTGTGGGAGTGGAATAACACCATTCTATGTTTTTTTTTGATATACCACTAGTATAAGTATGCAAATAAGCTTAGTATGTGCTGTCAAAAAAATTTGATAATGACTATGATCCAATTCCCACGGTATATGTCGGTTTCGCGTGTAAAGCGACAGGCAAAATGCAACAAAAGTCGATATGTGAGTTATGTAGATAAATAGAATCTAACATTCGTTCTCATTCATTATTGAATTTATTAAACTCGTTAGCAAAATTGATATAATGCTCGGCAAGAGCCTCCCATTATATCATTTTGACAACTCGTTTAATCAATTTAATAATAAATGAATACTCATTCATGTAAGATCCTCTATATACCTAGCACCTTCATTTCCTAATATTTTCTGACTACAGAAATGTCGAAAAACAAACACCTCTATCGCTACCAGCATTTTCTGATTCTATAACACTATCCTACTAAATATACATCACAACATCTTGTGGATATCCTGTGATATCCTGCAGACATGGCATATCCACTGGAGGTGATACCGTCTATGTTTTGTTTAGGCAATATACAGACAACAATTGCCTAGCTTCCTTTCGTGACAAATTGTGAAATTTGTTGCACACAAAATGTTTATAATTACAGCTGCTTACATAGAGAACAAGAAATTAATAATTATTATATCGAAAGATACAGTTAAAATATTTTGGCTCTTGAAGGGACACAGGGCAATCTTCATGCAGCTTATCATTGAAGTTATAGATCAAGTAATAAAAAGTAGCGTTAATTCAGGTAAAATACATGACCGAGTTATGGTTCTTGTCATATGACTGTGTATTAAATGATGAGGATTTGTTTGTTTGAATTTTTAGCACATTTTAGGCCATATATGAAGGTCGATTTTTTTTTTGTGGTAGAGGAAGACCACCCAATGTTATTTGGGTAGAACCAGTACTGTATAACTCCCGCCATAAACATGGGTGCTAGGTTTCCAAGCTTTCCTACAAATTTTTTGAGGAAAAAAAAACTTTAACCAAAACCTAAAAATGCTTAAACGGACAGAAAGAAACAGAAACCTATAAGCCTGGATTTGCTACGCAATCCGGCTAAAAATTTAATAGAAAAACTGAAGCGCAGTGAGATTAACAACAAAAAAAAATAATATGAATTTCCATGTGTCGCTTTGAAGTTCTTAATGTATGTAATCTGGACTCTGTTAGTATAAATTGTTCACTATTTAAATGCCATGTACTCACCAACTTGTATTTTCAGTATTTAAGATAACTGTTATGATTTTGTTTTATTAAAATGAAATAAAAAAGTATTCCAACATTGATCCAGCTTTTGTGTTTTACTTGTATTTATGCAATATATTTTATCGCAAAACTTACGACCATTAGGTGTACATGTATATGTATGGATTATAGTGGGGATATTACCCAGGGGCTATTTCCCCCAAGGGTGGGGACCGATGCTGATTGGATAGTTGTATCTGTTCATGCCCAGTAAGTGTAGTATCTGTTCATGCCCAGTAAGTGTATAGATATTGTTATAGGGTGGGATCTCAACAGTTTCCAAGTTATGACCCAGGAGCTATTTCCCCAAGCGTGGGAATGGGGCCCGATGCTGGTTGCCTCTGTTCATGCCCAGTAATTATATATTGTTATGGGGCGGGATCTCAATGGTTCACATATGTCCCCAACATACTACATAACAAGCAAATTCGATGAATTGATATCCCCCTGAATGATGCATTATCCTCCAGTGGAAGAAACGTGTTCAGATTTTTTTTTAATTAGTATAAATCATGACCGCCTTCATAAATTCGAATATCTACTAGTCTAGATAGTATTTTTGAAATTCATCACCATAGTAGATTTGAAACAAAAAATGTCACTGTAAGTGACAAATGCCCCCGAAGTGACCTTGGAACTCTTAAGTGTGACCTTGACCTTGGACCCACAGACCTGGATTTTGTGCGCGACACGTCTGGTTGTGGGCACTTGTGCCAAGTTATTTGAAAGTCCGTCAAGGAATGCAAAAGTTATTGACCGGACACGATTTGTCCTTTGACCTCTAAGTGTGACCTTCACTTTGGAGCCACGGACCTGGAATTTGTGCACGACATGTCGTCTTGTTGTGGTGAGCACTTGTGCCAAGTTATTTCAAAATCTGTCCAGGAATGCCAGATTTATTGACCGGACACGATTTGACCTTTTACCTCTAAGTGTGACCTTGACCGTGGAGCCACGGACCTGGGTTTGGTGCATGACACATCGTCTTGTTGTGGTGAGCACTTGTGCCAAATTATTTGAAAATCAGTCCATTATTGTCAGAGTTAATTATCGGACACGATTGCATGGATGTACGAACGAACAGACAAAGGGACTGACTGATGGACGGACAGTGCGACTACTATGTGCCACCCTTCGGGGGCATAAAATAAAAAGATGTACCATTTTAAGGCATTTACTTTTATAGTGGGACTAAAGGGCTGGACTGGGTGTAATGTTAGCAGGTGTGTATAATTTAGTAATATAATTAATGTAATGTTCAATAAATGTAGAATTGTATATAAATGATTACTTTTTAATTACCTGGCCACATGATATTTATCAATCTGATTACTTCATCTCGTTACTACGACTACTATCAGATGGTCTTGTTATTTCAGGGGGAGGGATGTATTTGGCTCAAATTAGGCTAGCTTTAAAATAAATCAAACTTTAATATAAACACTCAACTCAAGTTTGACATGTGACCCAGGGTCAGAGCCAAATTTGACCCCAGTGTCACCATTTGAACAAACTTGGTAGAGGACCATAAGCGGAGTGTAAATACAAAATATTAAACTGTTGGCTTGTAGTTTCAGAGAAGAATTTTTAAGTTTTTCCCTATTATCTATGTAAAACGTGATCCCTGGGGTGGGTCCAAATTTGATCCCAGGGTCACCATCCAAACAAACTTTGTAGAGGACCATTATACAAAATATTAAACCTTCGACTCTCGTAGTTTCAGAGAAGAAGATTTTTAAAGTTTTTCCCTATATATGTCTTATGTAAAACTGTGACCCCTGGGGCGGGGCCAAATTTTATCCCAGGGTCACCATTTGAACAAAACTGGTAGAGGATCTATAAGCTGATAATAAATAAGAGTTGCGCACAACATGATGTCTCGCCTAAAGTGACGTGTCCAACATGTTTCGAGCGATTTTCACTTGACAAAATCGAGGGTTTATAGTAATTGTTAACGAGGTCAAGCACTGTTGTCAGCATTCAGTAGGGTAGCATTCTTTTTTTTCCATCAATGGAGTTAAACGCAAATATTGTTGGATGGACAGGCATTACATTCCATAGACCGGATTTTGAATAAATGTGCAATCCTACCCAAACAAGAGGCCCAAGAGGGCCTGTGGACGCTCTACTGGCTAACATGGCTCTTATAATATCAATGAAGCGAGTGACTGCTATTTATGTTTTCTTAAAAGTTTCGAGCAAAAAACAGCTTTTTAACTAAATCAAAGGCCATAACTAAAGAATCTGGTAAAGTTTGGTAATGATCAGATGAAAAATGAAGGCCCTTCCGTATTAACGAGGCAAAATATAGCATTTTTAACTAAATCAAGAGCCATAACTCCTCTGTGACTGGTTTTCGAACTTGTCCGAGCTTTCATTGATATTAACAATCTCTGCAAGTTTGGTAAAGATCAAATAATAAATGAAGGTCCTAGAGTGTTCACAAGGCTTAATATGGCATTTTCCAGCAAAACAAGGGCCATAACTCCGTTGAAATTATTTCGATCTTGCCGGTTTTTGAACTTGTTCGAGCTGATATAAAGACACTGGCAAAGTTAAGTAAAGATTCGATTAATATTGAAGGCCCTAGAGTGTTCACAAGGTAGGAAATAGCATTTTTCAGAAAAAACAAGGGCCATAACTCCGGTGTTAATGATCCGATTTAGCTGGTTTTCAAACTTGTTCGAGGTTTCATTGAAATTAACAATCTGCAAGTTTAGTAAAGATCAAATAATAAAAGAAGGTGCTAAGAGTGTTCACAAGGCAGAAAATGCCATTTTTCAGAAAAAACAAGGGCCATAACTCTGGTGTTAATGATCCAATTCAGCTGATTTTCGAACTTGTTCAAGCTATAATTGGTATTAACAATCTCTGCAAGTTTGGTAACGATCAAATAATAAATGAAGGTGCTAGAGCGTTCACAAGGCAGAAAATGGAAATTTTCAGAAAAAACAAGGGCCATAACTCCGGTGAAATTATTCCGATCTAGCTGGTTTTCGAACTTGTCCGAGCTTTCATTAATATTAACAATCTGTGCAAGTTTGGTAAAGATCAAATAATAAATGAAGGTGCTAGAGAATTCACAAGGCAGAAAATGCCATTTTTCAGAAAAAACAAGGGCCATAACTCTGGTGTTACTGACCCAATTCAGCTGATTTTCGAACTTGTTCAAGCTATAATTAGTATTAACAATCTGTGCAAGTTTGGTAATGATCAAATAATAAATAAAGGTGCTAGAGCGTTCACAAGGCAGAAAATAGAAATTTTCAGAAAAAACAAGGGCCATAACTCAGGTGTTACTGATCCGATTTGGCTGGTTTTTCGAACTTGTCCGAGCTTTCATTGATATTAACAATCTGTGCAAGTTTGGTAAAGATCAAATAATAAATGAAGGTGCTAGAGTGGTCACAAGGCTTAATATGGCATTTTTCAGCAAAACAAGGGCCATAACTCCGGTGAAATTATTCCGATCTGGCTGGTTTTCGAACTTGTCCGAGCTTTCATTGATATTAACAACCTTTTAAAGTTTGGTAAAGATCGGATGAAAAATGAAGGCCCTATTGTGGTAACAAGACAAAAGTTAACGACGGACGACGGACGGACAACTCGCCATCCCATAAGCTCTGCTGGCCTTCGACCAGTAGAGCTAAAAACAGTTTACATGTATATGGTAATTAACTGAATGTTAAAATAACATGCCTTAAATTTTGAATTTTGATGCATCTGTTAATATACTCAACAAAAAAAGAAACTTCCGTAACTTTACCCATACATGTAGACACAATGAAAATATATTTTGTTTGGTCTTATATGTTAATACCTTTGTTAAAAGGCCAGCACTGTCATGAAAACAATTTTCCTTGAATCAAACTTGTACGCAAAATTATTCCCCTTGTTTTGGTTTAAACAGCATTTCCGGGTCTTGTGGTTTAAACTTTGATTTAATACAGTTTTGTTCTATTGAAATAAACGGAAGATAGCCCCAGCACCAAAAAGACGGAGAAAGTAAGCGGACCTGTTCTCTCACTTTTGCGCCATACAGCTTTCAAGAATGAATATTTTCAGATTACCTCCCTTTATAATACAAATAGTGATTTCTCAATTTGAATAAAACATGTTTTAGCAGCAACACACTAACTCTGGTTTTTAGCTCTACTGGCCGAAGGCCAGCAGAGCTTATGGGATGGCGAGTTGTCCGTCGTCCGTCCGTCGTCCGTCGTCTGTCCGTCGTCTGTCCGTCGTCCGTTGTTAACTTTTGTCTTGTGACAACTCTAGGGCCTTCATTTTTCATCCGATCTTTATTAAACTTTAACAGGTTGTTAATATCAATGAAAGCTCGGACAAGTTCGAAAACCAGCCAGATCGGAATAATTTCGACGGAGTTATGGCCCTTGTTTTGCTGAAAAATGCTATATTAAGCCTTGTGAACACTCTAGCACCTTCATTTATTATTTGATCTTTACCAAACTTGCACAGATTGTTAGTATCAATGAAAGCTCGGACAAGTTCGAAAACCAGCCAAATCTGATCAGTAACACCGGAGTTATGGCCCTTGTTTTTTCTGAAAATTGCTATTTTCTGTTTTGTGAACGCTCTAGCACCTTCATTTATTATTTGATCATTACCAAACTTGCACAGATTGTTAATACCAATTATAGCTTGCACAAGTTCGAAAATCAGCTGAATTGAGTCAGTAACACCAGAGTTGTGGCCCTTGTTTTTTCTGAAAAATGCTATTTTCTGCCTTGTGAACACTCTAGCACCTTCATTTATTATTTGATCTTTACCAAACTAGCACATATTGTTAATATCAATGACAGCTCGGACAAGTTTGAAAACCAGCCAGATCGAATTAGTAACAGCGGAGTTATGGCCCTTGACTTAGTTAAAAATGCTATATGTTGCCTCGTTAAGACAATAGGGCCTTCATTTTTCATTCGATCTTTACCAAACTTTACCATTGTTAATATCAATGAAAGCTCGGACAAGTTAAAAAAAACAGCCAGATCGGACCAATAACAGCGGAGTTATGGCCCTTGGTTTAGTTAAAAATGCTATATTTTTCCTTGTTAAGAGGATAGAACCTTCATTTTTCATCCGATCTTTACCAAACTGTACCAGATTGTTACTATCAATGAAAGCTTGGACAAGTTCGAAAACCAGCCAGTTCGGACCAGCAACAGCAGAGTTATAGCCCTTGATTTAGTTAACAATTCTATATTTTGCCTCGTTAAGATGATAGGGCCTTCATTTTTCATCCGATCTTTACCAAACTTTACCATCTTGTTAATATCAATGAAAGCTCAAATAATTTAAAACAACAGCCAGATCGGACTAGTTACAGCGGAGTTATGGCTCTTGATTTAGTTAAAAAGGCTATATTTTGCCTCGTTAAGACGATAGGGTCTTCATTTTTCATCCGATCTTTACTAAACGTTTCCAGATTGTTAATATCAATGAAAGCTTGGACAAGCTCCAACAAATTTCAAAATCAGCCATATTGGACCATTTACACCGGAGTTATGGCCCTTGATTTTCTGAAATATGCTATATTTTGGCCTCATTAAGAAGAAAGGGTCTTCAATTGGCCAGATTTCAGTGAAACTTTTCAAGGATGATCAGTACCAAGCCTAGTTGTACATATCGTCACCGTGTTCCGGTTGAATGATTTTGGCGGAGTTATGTCCCTTTAAAGGTTTTAATACACAAACTTTGTCTGGACTAGTTCTCCTGAACCCCTGGCTGGATTTTAACGAAACTTGACAAGGATGATCAGTATCAGGTCTAGTTGTGCAAATCATTGCCCTGTTCCAGTTGAATGATTTTTGGCAGAGTTATGGCCCTTTAAAGGTTTTAATACACAAACTTTGTCTGGACTAGTTCTCCTGAACGCCTCCCACATTTCAACGAAACTTTACAGGGATGATCAGCAGCAAGCATAGTTGTGCATATCATCGTGTCATTCCGGTTAACAGATTTTTGGTGGAGTTATGGCCCTTTAAAGTTTTTTGATACACAAACATTTTCCGGGCTAGTTCTCCTGAATCCCTGACTGGATTTTAACGAAACTTGACAAGGATGATCAGCAGCAAGCATAGTTGTGCATATCATCGTGGCATTCCGGTTAAAAGATTTTTGATGGAGTTATGGCCCTTAAAAGTTTTTTGATACACAAACATTTTCCAGGCTAGTTCTCCTGAATCCCTGACTGGATTTTAACGAAACTTGACAGGGATGATCAGTATCAAGCCTAGTTGTGCATATCGTCGCCATATTCGTGTTGAATTCTTTTTGGCAGAGTTATGGCCATTTAAAGGTTTTAATAGCCAAACGTTATCCAGATTAGTCTCTTCTGAACTCCTTGCTGGATTTCAACGAATCTTGATGGGGATGATCAGTACCAATCCTAGATGCACCTGTCATTGCCGTGTTGTGGTTGAATGAATTTTGGCAGAGTTATGACCCCTTAAAGGTTTTATTACACTAACTTTGTACAGACTAGTTTTCCTGAACCTCTGGCTGGATTTCAACGAAACTTGTCAGGGACAATCAGTACCAAGCCTATGTGCGTATATCATCACCATGTTCTGGTTGAACGATATTTGAAAGAGTTATGGGCTTTATCTAGAGCCAGTAGAGCGTCCACAGGCCCTCTTGGGCCTCTTGTTGATGATTATTAATATTGATCAGAATGATTGAGTGACAAGTATATAATGATGAAATTGTATCTAAATTGGTGTACAAAGTGTAACAAAGTCAACCCTATGCAAATCACAGCTTAAATGCGGAAGTTTCTTCTTTTGTTCAATATAGTTAAGTTAACACCACTGTGGCATGCAATACAATTCCTGGATTAAAACATCACAAAAGTCATCATTTGTAAAGGTCCTGCATTATTATTGGGATTCAAACATTTAAAACTGAATGTGACCACATCATTACCGTAATTGATTAGGCAAA
Organism: Cyrtodaria siliqua; assembly: GCA_037043455.1. Taxonomy (NCBI): domain Eukaryota; kingdom Metazoa; phylum Mollusca; class Bivalvia; order Adapedonta; family Hiatellidae; genus Cyrtodaria; species Cyrtodaria siliqua. Next base: position 7,598 of record JAWPHD010018092.1, on the reverse strand, counting down.
GTCTATAATAAACATTATACAAAGTGCATACTCTATAGGAAACTTAACGTTCCATCTATATTTATGATTTACTTCACGCTTAAATTGATACTTTTATACTTTATTACGTTTTAAACAAATTAGGCCCCAAAGCCTGATGTACTCGAGTTCCCTTTAATACGTGATAGCTATCTGCAGAAACTACACATTGGAGGTGGACTTGATGTAAAATTGCAGTAATTTGCCAACTTGTATTGTTTCAGGAACTGACATGATAATTAATCTGCATGTATCATGTTTCATCAAGAAATGTCAGCTCATATTAAAATTAATTTAATTCTGTTGCTGGTTTTAGAACATGGCAGTATGTTACAATGGTAATGGCAAATTGCATACATTCATTATCTAAAAGGGACATATGGCAATCTTGAAGTTTTATCAAGCATTGCAATTATTGTTTCGATTTATATATCCAGTATCATATTCACTTTATAACTACTTGCATATAAATAAATTTAGTTTTTAATGTTTCTCACTGATTTTACCGTAAGTTCAACATATTATTGGTGCATTATTATCAACAGTAAATTATATGTAAATTAATTTACTTCATATTTATTTTAGTGTAATTAATATTAATGATTGAACAAAAGCAAGTTATGAAGAAAAACTAGTGGGACGTTGTGATTTTAAAACATTCAGATTGTCATGTGTACCTTTAAGAGAATTTATAATACATGTGATAAACTTTTACCTGAGTATCAAATGACCCAGCTGCAGTAATGTGGCTGTAAATTGTAATTCAGGGAAAATGTCAATGCATATTATAAAAAAAATTAATGTAATGTTCTGTACTGCTATGAAAGAGGGCATTTTTTACTCAATTGTTATTATCGGTAATTCTTAAACTTCAATAAATAGTAATTATTTATTTCTTCTATGTACATGTGAGCATATTATGAATTGAATTGAAGTGGGGCTTTAAGGCACACCAACACATTACAGGTTATATGGCGCCTAACAGGCATGAACATGCCAGGCTCATCTTCCATGCATGTACATCGAGATAAAATATGGAAAATGGGCCTAGAACCTTCCCACCCTGAACTGCAGAGTTGCTGCAAATTCTATCGTAAAAACTCTGCTCTTAGTCATGTGAGCGAGATGGCACCTGAAACAATGCAGGGGTCATGATGAAGACCTTTAATGAGCATGAACAAAAAATGACAAAATGAAGGGGGGGGGGGGGTCCTACCCCTCTGCATGTGACGGTGTGTTTGCAGTGGTTGTATTCTACCCCGGCAACCACACGGGGAGAGCATATAATGTAGTGAGCATATAATGAAGTAGTGATTTAGTCTTTTATTTAGAGCAAAAACATATAATCCAACAAGAGGTCAATGACCTTGAAGCTCTACTGAAAGGTTTTTGATAGCTAGATCAGCATCCCTGCGAAGTTTCATGAAAATCCGTCCAGTAGTTTCAGAGGAGTAGTCGCTACAAGTTTTCATTATATAACTCTATGTAAACAAAGATGGCCACTGGCAGCATTGTTTAACGTCAAATCAAAGCTTATCAAAAATGAAATAATCAAAATGTGTTACATGTCTTTTCAAAATTAAGGCATGTTGCTAAAGCATTTTGGCTTTGAAGGCATCATGTTAAATGCGACATGCCTTAATAGTATGGGGAGAACACTAAAGTAGTCCCTATTTTCAAGAAGTAGTCGCTACAAACTTGCATTTTGAAAATCTATTTTTAGCCATGTGGCCATATTGAATTTCCGGTAGACATGAAATTTTGCTAGGATCAATTAGACATCAAGAGCAACATTCCTGTGAAGATTCGTGAAAATCCGTTGAGTAGTTAGTAGTCGCTACAAGTTTTTACTAGATAACTCTATGTAAACAAAGATGGCCGCTGACCGCCATGTTTAACATCGAATCAAAATGATTTTCGACAAAGACCAACATCATGTCATGCTGATCATTTTAGAAAAAGTCCCATATCAATATCACTTATAGGTTTACCACCACTAATCACATGTAAGCCTCCGAGGTTAGTTGAATGTTGTTCCTATAATAACAAGAGGTCAATGACCTTGAAGCTCTACTGATTGAGTTTGATTTCAGGAAGTAGTCACTACAAACTTGTTTTTTGAAAATTTATTTTTAGCCGTGGCGGCCATCTTGAAATTTTGCTAGGATCAATTAGACATCAAGAGCAACATTCCTGTGAAGTTTCATGAAAATCCGTCGAGTAGTTTTAGAGGAGTAGTCGCTACAACTTTTCATTATATAACTCTATGTAAACAAAGATGGCCACTGGCAGCCATGTTTAACGTTGAATCAAAAGAATGTTCGACTCGGATAACCATCATGTCATGCTGATCATTTTAGAAAAAGTCCCATATCAATATCACTTGTAGTTTTCAAGAAGTAGTTGCTATAAACTTATTTTTAAAAAATCTATTTTTAGCCATGGTGGCCATCTTGAATTTCTGGCCGATCTGAAATTTTGCTGGGATCAATTAGATATCAAGAGCAACATTCCTGTGAAGTTTCATGAAAATCCGTCGAGTAGTTTTAGAGGAGTAGTCGCTACAAGTTTTCATTATATAACTCTATGTAAACAAAGATGGCCACTGGCAGCCATGTTTAACGTCAAATCAAAGCTTATCAAAAATGAAATAATCAAAATGTGTTACATGTCTTTTCAAAATTAAGGCATGTTGCTAAAGCATTTTGGCTTTGAAGGCATCATGTTAAATGCGACATGCCTTAATAGTCTGGGGAGAACACTGAAGTAGTCGCTATTTTCAAGAAGTAGTCGCTACAAACTTGCATTTTGAAAATCTATTTTTAGCCATGTGGCCATATTGAATTTCCGGTAGACATGAAATTTTGCTAGGATCAATTAGACATCAAGAGCAACATTCCTGTGAAGATTCGTGAAAATCCGTCGAGTAGTTAGGAGTCGTCGCTACAAGTTTTTACTAGATAACTCTATATAAACAAAGATGGCCGCTGACCGCCATGTTTAACATCGAATCAAAATGATTTTCGACAAGGACCAACATCATGTCATGCTGATCATTTTAGAAAAAGTCCCATATCAATATCACTTATAGGTTTACCACCACTAATCACATGTAAGCCTCCGAGGTTAGTTGAATGTTGTTCCTATAATAACAAGAGGTCAATGACCTTGAAGCTCTACTGATTGAGTTTGATTTCAGGAAGTAGTCCCTACAAACTTGTTTTTTGAAAATTTATTTTTAGCCGTGGCGGCCATCTTGAAATTTTGCTAGGATCAATTAGACATCAAGAGCAACATTCCTGTGAAGTTTCATGAAAATCCGTCGAGTAGTTTTAGAGGAGTAGTCGCTACAACTTTTCATTATATAACTCTATGTAAACAAAGATGGCCACTGGCAGCCATGTTTAACGTTGAATCAAAAGAATGTTCGACTCGGATAACCATCATGTCATGCTGATCATTTTAGAAAAAGTCCCATATCAATATCACTTGTAGTTTTCAAGAAGTAGTTGCTATAAACTTATTTTTAAAAAATCTATTTTTAGCCATGGCGGCCATCTTGAATTTCTGGCCTATCTGAAATTTTGCTGGGATCAATTAGATATCAAGAGCAACATTCCTGTGAAGTTTCATGAAAATCCGTCAAATAGTTTCAGAGGAGTAGTCGCTACAAGTTTTCATTATATAACTATGTAAACAAAGATGGCCACTGGGAGCCATGTTTAACGTCGAATCAAAATAATGTTCGACTCGGATAACCATCATGTCATGTTGATCATTTTAGAAAAAGTCCCATATCAATATCACTTATAGTTTTCAAGAAGTAGTCGCTACAAACTTATTTTTAGCTCGACTGATCAGAGATCAGCAGAGCTTATGCCGTGGTGCGGCGTCCGTCGTCCGTCTGTCTGTCCGTAAACTTTTTTTTGTAGCGACTACTCCTCTGAAACTACTAAATGGATTTTCATGAAACTTTACAGAAATGTTGCCCATGAAGTCTAGTTGATCCTAGCAAAAATTCATGTTGACGTGAAATCCAAGATGGCCGCCAAATCTAAAAATAGGTTTTAAAAAATCAAGTTTGTAGTGACTACTTCTTGAAAACTATAAGTGATGTTGATATGGGACTTTTTCTAAAATGATCAGCATGACATGATGTTGGTCCTTGTCGAAAATCGTTTTGATTCGACGTTAAACATGGCTGCCAGCGGCCATCTTTGTTTACATAGTTATATAATGAAAACTTGTAGCGACTACACCTCTGAAACTACTCGACGGATTTTCATGAAACTTCACAGGAATGTTGCTCTTGATGTCTAATTGATCCTAGCAAAATTTCAGGTCGGCCGGAAATTCAAGATGGCCGCCACGGCTAAAAATAGTTTGTAGCGACTACTTCTTGAAAACTAAGTGATATTGATATGGGACTTTTTCTAAAATGATCAGCATGACATGATGTTGGTCCTTGTCAAAAATTGTTTTGATTCAACGTTTAACATGGCAGCGGCCATCTTTGTTTACATAAGAGTTATATAGTAACAAGAGGTCAATGACCTTGAAGCTCTACTGATTGATTTTGAAAATCTATTTTTAACCGTGGCGGCCATCTTGAATTTCAGGCCGACCTGAAATTTTGCTAGGATCAATTAGACATTAAAAGCAACATTCCTGTGAAGTTTCATGAAAATCCGTCAAGTAGTTTCAGAGAAGTAGTCGCTACAAGTTTTCGTTATATAACTCTATGTAAACAAAGATGGCCACTGGCAGCCATGTTTAATCTTGAATCAAAATAATTTTCGACAAGGATCAACATCATGTCATACTGATCATTTTAGGAAAAGACACATATCAATATCACTTATAGTTTTCAAGAAGTAGTCTCTACAAATTTGTATTTTTTTTAGCCGTGGTGGCCATCTTGAATTTCCAGCTGACCTGAAATTTTGCTAGGATCAATTAGACATCAAGAGCAATATTCCTGTGAAGTTTCATGAAATCCGTCGAGTAGTTTCAGAGGAGTAGTCGCTACAACTTTTCATTATATAACTCTATGTAAACAAAGTCGCATCAAAATAATTTTCGACAAGGATCAACATCATGCCATGCTGATCATTTTAGAAAAAGTCCCATATCAATATCACTTAAGAGTTTTTAAGAAGTAGTCGCTACAAACTTGTATTTTAAAAATCTATTTTTAACTTTGGCAGCCATCTTGGATTTCACGTCAACATGAATTTTTGAGTTATATAATGTAAACTTGTAGCGACTACTCCTCTGAAACTACTTGGCGGATTTTCATGAAACTTTACAGGAATGTTGCTCTTAATGTCTAATTGATCCTAGCAAAATTTCAGATCGGCCAGAAATTCAAGATGGCTGCCACAGTTAAAAATAGATTTTTAAAAAATAAGTTTGTAGCGACTACTTCTTGAAAAGTATAAGTGATATTGATATGGGACTTTTCCTAAAATTATCGGCATGACATGATGTTGGTCTCAAAAATCGTTTTGATTCGACGTTAAGCATGGCTGCCAGCGGCCATCTTTGTTTACATAGAGTTATATAGTAAAAACTTGTAGCGACTACTCCTCTGAAACTACTTCGCAGATTTTCATGAAACTTTACAGGAATGTTGCTCTTAATGTCTAATTGATCCTAGCAACATTTCAGATCTGCCAGAAATTCAAGATGGCCACCACAGCTAAAAATAGATTTTTAAAAAATAAGTTTGTAGCGACTACTTCTTGAAAACTATAAGTGATATTGATATGGGACTTTTTCTAAAACGATCAGCATGACATGATGGTTATCCGAGTCGAACATTATTTTGATTCGTAAAACATGGCTGCCAGACAGACACCGCGGCATAAAAAGTAATCCCTCCTTTTTTAATGAAAAAGGGCATTATAAGTATGGGAAAACTGCCCATTTCTTTTCTATTCGATTTTGTGTATGTATGTATAAGAAGCGTATTAATTAAGTTTTACTGGATCACTGATGAACATTTTCGAAATTTCGACTCTATGCTTTCACTTTGTAAGCAATGAAAACAGCTGTACCCTTGACCTGTTAGTAAACAAACAAGAACTTTCTTACATTTCTTGTGACCCCACCTTTTTCTGGTGATTTTTAAAGTGGAAAATTAGTTTTCTATATGAACATTACACTGCTGCATTATCCATACTTTGAGTTGAATTTGAAGCAAATCATTAATATGTGACACTTTAACATTGGTGTCTATGGGGAAAATAATTAGTGGTATAATACCTTATAGTTTTCAAATTTATTTTAAGCCGTGGTGGCCATCTTGAATTTTGCTAGGATCAATTAAGACATCAAGAGCAACATTCGTGTGAAGTTTCATGAAAATCCGTCAAGTAGTTTCTGAGTAGTCGCTACAACTTTTCATTATATAACTCTATGTAAACAAAGATGGCCGCTGGCGGCCATGTTTAACGTCGCATCAAAATAGTTTTTGACAAGGATCAACATCATTCCATACTGATCATTTTAGAAAAAGTCCCATATCAATATCACTTAGTTTTCAAGAAATACTCGTTACAAACTTGTTTTTTGAAAATCTATTTTTAGCTGTGGCGGCCATCGTGAATTTCTGACCAACCGTAAATGTTGCTAGGATCATTTAGACATCAAGAGCAACATTCCTGTGAAGTTTGATGGAAATCCGTCAAGTAGTTTCAGAGTAGTCGCTACAAGTGTTTTACTAAATAACTCTTATGTAAACAAAGATGGCCGCTGGCAGCCATGTTTAACGTCGAATCAAAACGATTTGCGACAAGGACCAACATCATGTCATGCTGATCATTTTAGAAAAAGTCCCATATCAATATCACTTAAGAGTTTTCAAGATTTTTAAAAAACAAGTTTGTAGCGACTACCGATACAAATATTTTTTTTTAAAATCTATTTTGAGATTTGGTGGCCATCTTGGATTCCACATTAACATGATGTTTTGCTAGGATCAACTAGGCTTCATGGGCACCATTTCTATAAAGTTTCATGAAAATCCATTCCGTAGTTTCAGAGTAGTCGCTACAAAAAGGTTTAGGACGGACACCGCACCACAGCATAAGCTCTGCTGATCTCTGATCAGTAGAGCTAACAAAGCAAATTAAAAACACTTAATTTTAAAAGCTTTTATTAAATATATACAGGAAAATATGAAAATACGAAAGTTTCCATCACACACATACAAAATGACGCTGATGTACAAGAATCTATTGTGGTAGAAAGTATTTAAAGCACCTCTCTTTTCAAGTTTTTAATAAAATTTGAAATAAAGCCAAAAAAAAATGTCTATTTTCCAAAAAAAAATAATGTGCAAATAATTCCAGAAAATAACAACATTGTCAAACGTTTTAGTCACATTTTACAAATAATTTTTTTCCAAAAGAAATTTGCAGGAATTTTCGTTGCCGAATATCATTCTTGAAAAGAGGATTTTGTTTTTGAGATAGAACAGGATTCATGTGTCAAAAATTAACAAAAATATACATGAATTAAAAGCATTATATGTATACACTAGGTTACTGCTATGGTGTTCGAATTATTCTACGTAT
>JAWPHD010018091.1:0-41499 GCA_037043455.1 Cyrtodaria siliqua | reverse complement strand
AATCGAAAAGTTATCATATCTACATAGAAGCGATAATCGACTTTTTTTATTGGAATTGAATTTAATTGGATTTTATAGTCGCACCAACAGCTAGGGTCATATGGCGACTCTCCAGCTTTCATTGGTGGAGGAAGACCCCAGGTGCCTCTCCTTGCAATTTTCGTGTACGAGCGGGCATCTGCGTAGAACCACCGACGCTCCGCAAGCCATCTGGATAGCTTCCTCACATAAAGATTCATTGGAAACGCCAAAACAATTGTAATAAATGTACTTCTTTTCTGCATGTGTATGTGTATACAAAATAGCATTATACTTACCTTCTTATCGTAAATACGGCACATAATAATGACAATCCTCTGGAACGTTGGTTTAAAACATATTTCATTTCAAAAAGTTTTACAACATATATATATTGGTACAGTACATAATTAATAGGATTGGAACGAAAGAAAACTCTTATAGAGTTCCTCTCCTTGGAACGTTATCGGACCTTGCTTTTATGTTTGTATTAACATTTTACTTACCTTCACAACAGCCGCATTTTGGGACCTAATGCCTTTGTTTATATGCTTATATATAAAACAAAACTATACTTACCTTTACAACTGCCGCATATTTTGGGACGTAATGCCTTTTCTTATATGCTTATATAAAAACAAAACTATACTTGCCTTCAAAACTGCCGCACATTTTGAGACGCCATACATTGCTTATATGTTTATATAAAACACACAAACACACACACACACACACACACACACACACACACACACCATATTTACCTTCACAAATACCGCACATAAAGGGACACTGCTCGGGGACGTTGGTGTACCTGTCGCAGTAGTGAGGTGGCCAATCACGCCCACAAATCCAGTCGTCTTCCGGCGGACAGTCCACTGCAAATAAGAGCACACATCAGTATTTATTAGTACATTTGTATTTGCGTACAAGCTCGACGGCCAGTCGGGACCGTGCATGCGGATTATCTACTTTGTAAACTGTGAGCAGGACAACGGGATTAAACAGTTATATAATATCAGATTCTGATGTTTCGGCAGCATGTATCATGCCGATGTTTAGATCTCAACATACCCCATGACATATGCTTGTATTCGCAATACCTCATATATATGCATAACACCTCTTTTGACATTATATAGCCCGAGTTGGAGATGGGCAAAACAAACAGCCATTTCCTACATTCCCCAAATGCGACCCTGAAAAGTTTGAACTGAATTGGGGATTCATTTACAGTTATGATCGATATCTCCATTATTGTCATTTTTTTCAATATTTACTTTTCTATAAGCCTTCCTCCCCCCCCCCCCCTCCCCCCCCCCCCTCCCCCCCCCCCCCCCCCCCCCCCCCCCCCCCCCCCCCCCCCCCCCCCCCCCCCCCCCCCCCCCCCCCTAGCCTAGGCCTGGTACTGCATACAGTATAAGATATTTAAGATTCTATGATGAGACTAACAATGATGCATACATACATATTATGGAATATATAAAAGTTACCTATTTCACATCTGGAACCTTTGTATGGTTTAGGACATTTACACGTGCACGTGCTTGGATCCAGCTTGCCCTTGTTCAGACAAATTAAACCACCACATTCTGCAATAAATGAAATTGCTAAAAGTGTTGGCAAAACGCCTATCATGCAAAACGTACAGAAAAATGGAAATACATCTTAAAAACATGTGCTTCCCAGTTTGTAACCCTGTACTGTTGAGACATAGTTGTTCAATCCAGTTTGATACAGTTATCCTTATTAATTATCAGATCTAGTTAAATGGAAATACATCTTGAAACCATACTCTAATCAATTCAAACTTGGCCAAGCTTTTATTGATATCAACAATCTGGCAAAGTCTGGTAAAGGTCAGATGCAAAACGAAGATGCTAGAGTGTTAACAATGCAAAATATAGCTTTCTTTTCTTTTTTTTATTAAATCAAGGACCATAACTCTGCCATTTATTATCCGATAAAAGTGTTTTATGAACTACTTCGATATTTCGCTGATATTAAGGCTCTACTCTGGACGAGTCTGGTAAATGAAGGTACTAGATAACGAAAATGTAATAGACGGCGGACGGAAGACTGACGGACGACAGACGACAGACTACCGGCCATGACATAATCCCTACTTACCACACAGTCCGTTGAAGCAACTGTTTGGACAACTTCCACACCTTGATCCTGCAGTATACGGATAGGCGAGATCTGATTGGCTAAAATGTAAAACGCTTGCATCTCATTGGTCGGAATACTAATTTAAAACATAATGCTAAATATGACAGCCGATTGCTTTAGTTAGGAAAAAAATGCAAATATCGATTGCTTTGAAAGAACAAAGTTTACGAAATAACAAAACAAGTTTGATTTATTATAGAAAATGCAGGATAAGGATTAAAAAATGTCTGCAAAAAAAGTGTAATAGCTGAGAATGAACGGATCTTATAGCACTAAAACGTGCTTAAAGTTGTGAACTGGATTCTATCCAAAGGAGTATATCATCTGATACAAATTTCTATCATTTAGGTCTATACAGATATCTTCCTTGCAAACAACATCTTTGCGCTTAAAAGAAATATCCGTGTTATCGGGTTTTTCTTTATTACTTTAAAGGTGACAGGAATGGGACATGTTCATGATTTCATACAGGTTTGATATGCCTGTTTGGTTTTGAGTCCAGCTCTGAAAATAGTCATACACTATAGTGAAAATGTAAGTGATATTTTAAAAAAAGCTAATTAGTCGACCCCATTCTTTTACTGCCTTTTCGAGCGTGTTACAGACTTGAAGTATCGAAAAGAAAACAATTATTGACATTATTTTCATACATTTAATATCGGTAAAGCATTTGATGATAAAAATAATAGGAGATTATCATTTAAGAGCCTTTAAATTTGTTTCTTTTGCACAATTTGTGAAACGACAGATTTTTGACTTTGAAGAGACGAAATTCTGTTATTTTTCTCCAAATAGTGAGATATAGCATGTATGCATCAGAGAGTTATATAAAACTATTTCAACGAAATCATACCCGGAAGCATAATTGCAGACGTAATAACGCACATATTTTGTTTTCGGACACTCCGCATACCCGCATCCAACTAAATAAGTGCCGTTGTTGACCATCTAAAAGAGACACATTGAAAGGTTATTCAGTTACCATTTCACATGCTGAAATGACGTTTTCGCAAACCAGTCTACTGAAATGTAGCATGTAATCATAACTATTATATGTATATTAGCGACGAAACATTCACAAGCCTCAATAGCGCAGTTGATAGAGGCGCCGTGTTAGTGCCCCGGAAGGTAGGATTCAAGCCTGCTGATTTCCTTTTTTTTTTCTTTCTTTTTTTTAATTTTCATTGGTTTTCATTATTGCTGATGGTAAGGTAGCAACAGTCCTTTACAGTTTTCACTTTGATAACTTCACTTTGATAACGTAATCTTATAATTATACATGGTAACAGTTAACAGTTTATATGTGTTGTAATGCACACTAGAAAGCACACGTATCCCTTACATGTGAACAATTGTATTTCTGTGATGATGTGTACTCTAGCACGTTGTGTTACAAGGTAATTGTAATCAATATGTAAGGCATGTCAAGGTATTTGAACAGAAAGAAGCGAGGTCGCCCACATTGATTTAAAATGCTTGGTAGGAAGAACTGATGGTAAAAATCGGGAAGAATGTAAGAAAAAGCGGTCGTGTCGTGTTTATGTCTCTGTGACAACATTTTTTTTCTATACTGTTTTAACCCCCCTGACTTGATATATTATTATGTTAACTTCTTGTCTTTTGGCAGCTATTTTACGCTTGCGTGAAACCTTGCTTGTTATATATATATATAGTACAAGCTCATAGTATAGCCCAGTTCGCTCCCGGAAGTTGGGAAAGACAACTCTGCATTTACCGTTAACGGGACGACAATAATGTTACAGAACTTGGCTATAGGTATAAAACCACCAATTACATTCCCAATTGACACCAATGATAAAATGTCATTTATTAATAATTTGTTGCAACTTCAAATTAAGTATGGATAATGAAGCAGGTTAAATTTCAAATAGAAAAAAAGCTTTCAACTTAAAAAAACACCAAAAAAGGTGGGGTCATAAGACATGTAAGAAAGGTTTTTTTTGTTTACTAATCAGGTCAAGGTTACAGCTGTTTTCATTGATGGTAGCTCACAAAATGTATGCAGTGATTATAAAGTTGGAAAATGTTCATCAATAATCCATTAAAACATATCAATACATTTCGTATATATATATACAACAACAAAACTGAATATTTCCCCCACTTATTACCGAACAGAGAAATTACTTTAAATAATAAGAACTACATTTGACCACACCTCGGAGGTTCATATGCAAATGCAATTGGCGGTTTGAACCTATAGACACTGTCTGAAAAGGGTATCTACACGGTAGAGAGAGAGAGAGAGAGAGAGAGAGAATTTGTGTTGTGAACAGTATTTATTTCAGCTCAATGGTCGAGTTATCCCGAAACAAATGTTAAAAAGGCATAAGGAAAATTAAAATGAACATTTAAATGGTATATAAATCTAATGAAATATATAGAGGATATCCGCATGAGTGAAAATATGAAAGTTTTCTCACTTCGAGATGAAATAAAATATGTTATTCACGACAAAACAACAAATTTTCTTTTTATTTTATGATTTTACAAACAATTATTTAAGCAATTTCAGTAACTAAACCGTTTTACATCCGCTTCTTTCCTAGTCAAGATGACGAAACGTTACATGACGTCACCTTTTTTTAAACCATTAACGTCACAGAAAGAAAGTAATTAAGTAAACCGTGGATTTAACAGTATAACGGTAGGAATATCTTGTGTTACTGTGCATGCATTTGTTTTGGTTGTACATGAAAAAAGTAGTCCCGGCAGCTACTGTGGAAATAAAACTCTATATTCCACAGTGTGGAATATCAGTGTGGAATATCACTTTTATTTCACTGATAAAACTTAGAATTTCATTGCTTATCATAAAATAAATATATATATCTCGTACAAACCTGTGTGAAGTGCGCGATCTCCCTCCAACCATCGACCCCTAGATAGGAGGCTGGATTGAAGCCGTATCTATACATCCGTATTTCGTCGTACCACTGCTGTATAGACTCCTGCCACGATTCGTAGCCAACCGCAACGTTTTGTCCAATTGACATACCTATATCTGACAAGATTTAAAAACATTTATAGTACTTCCAAATCTTAGATCTAACAAGCATCGAGAGATTTTCAAGTTTTAGGCATTGTTGTTCCTTTTGCATATCGGGTCAAAATATGTCAAGGGGTTCAGTTTATTGGACTTCCAAATATAGAGAAAACCAAGCTCCGCCTAACGCTGCGTTTGTCGAGTGGAAAGTCCGCGAATATCTAAAGAAATCAGCTATGAAAACTGTCAATTAAAATGGTTACTGCTAGACAGTGGGCGGGTTCAACTACTGCTCACGGGCAGATAAAGGGAAGCCGAAAGAGAATGGGCGGGATGGGCGGGTTGAACTACAAGTTGGTTATAGCTCACTTATTAGAACTAAAGAAATAAGTTCTGCGGTCGCTATCACTCTTTTGAACTTATTTTGTTAATGATAAAACTGTTTTTTATACTAATATAAAGTATACGTTACTCTTATCAGTAAATATTAAACCATTCACTAAAATATATAGAGGATAATTGTTTGTTTGGAGTAAATATAGGATTTATTTTCATCGAGAAGTGAGAAAACTTATATTTTCACGAGTGCTTTAGCACGAATGAAAATTTAGTTTTCTCACTCGCGAAAATCCTATATTCGCGACAAACCAACACATATTCTATTTATTATATACTTTTTATCATGCAACACTACCAAACTGTTTCAAACAGAAATACGTTTCGTTCCGACAGTTCCTCTTTAACGTATTCGCGGATAAATATAGTAAGGCCAGCGCGTGAGGCGATTTACATATATTTAGTGCGCATAGAATAGAGTTCTAAACTTTGACACGAATTATGACTGTTATAAGCAAATGTAGAAAAAAGTAGTTCCATTTTTTCCGGCAGATTCTTATATTCTCACTGTGAAAATATAAACAATGAGAATATAAGGTTTATTCTAACCATACAATCCACTATTTCACTGGGAAGTATATAATAAATACTGGGAAGTATATAATAAATACCTGGAATAGATCTCTCCTTGTCGTGCGCCAGCGTGCATTGCTTGGCCCACTTTTCTGCGACTGCGGCTAGACGGTCATCCCATTGCTGTTACAGGTAAGAGGGAATACACATTTGATACTGGAAGTCAGTAACTCCTATACAGGCATACGGTATAAAGTAAAAGGTAAACGCCTTGATTAATTTATAATTAGTTGTTGACAATATTATTGGTTTCATACCTCAAGAATATGTCTATACGCTGATGTCAGAATGCATGTTCATATGTTTAAGTCGTCGGAATATACGAACCGTTCATGGGTAGCTGGTGAAAACCGGGACTTCCGACACGAGGTATAACTTTTCTTTTGAAACAGAGGGGCTGCCGAAGCTCCGATTAAAACAGTTTTACCGAAGTTTGCAATTTCCCTATCTTCACCGGATACATACCATGGCAATTGGCCAACATTCAACTCGTTGTATTTTTATTTACACAATGAAGTCATGCTATTGTTGATGTTACCGACATATTTTTTTTACAGCGCCTACTTTTTTATGAATTTTATCTACAACCGCCATTACGATTTTCCAGCTTGTCTGTTAATCTCGGATCCTTATCTGGTATGTATCCATATAGGTATGCGAGAATAGTTCAATCCCTCATTGTGTTTATATTCTTCTATAAAGGATGGGACGTCACTCTCTGTCTCTGCACCATAGTGTATGTGTGTACTTGTAAGGTTTATAGTCCCTCCGCCTTTTAACCAATATGACTAAAGATTTAAGCACACTAGAGTCTGGACTCTGCACCTTTTATCCATTTTACTCAACCGTAAGGTGTTTACATATAAAACTATACAGAGCAAACTAAAACGTACCCTTTGTTAATGCTGGTATTTTTGTGTGAGTATAAAACCTAAAAAGCGTTTTAATAAAACAATATCTTATTGTTATAAGCACACTTAATTGAGAACAAAATATTCCATTAAACAGTTTCAAATCTGATAAGTAATAATCTGTTATGGATGATATCAAAACTTTAAAGGGGAGTAATTTGACAATAATTGAATAATCAAAAGCTGCCGTCTACAAAAATTGGCCATTTAGAATATAGATACTATCATTTTTTTGTCAATTGAGAGAGCCCTTACACTCCCCGCTTCCTCCAGCCCCCACACGCACGCACGAACGCACACAGGCACACAATTAACAAAACAAACTAATGTACATGTCCTCCCCTTTAATACATTGTACCATGCCATATTTGTTAACGAAGCATTATCTCCTAGTTACACATGACAAGCAATTAACTTTGCCCATACACATTTTTGTGGTCAGACATATTTATTGACATGCTTTACCGATTATAAGTAATTAATGTTTTAATTACGGTGTCACATGTTTGACAGCTGATCGATCTTGGGTAAATGGCGTGTCATTATTGTTTGTATGTGTACTGGAATCTTTTTTACTTAAGATAAGTATGACGTATGGCACAGTGTAGTAAAGCTTGTTGTACAAATGATGACACTTAACGGGATTGCACGTGATCTGGCTGACATAGTATGTCAATTTGACCAATAATTTGCAATTTTAAAGTATTGAGATTAACCGCACATTGCTCTAGAGTTGAATATTATTATTAATAATAAGAATAGGTATACTCTTTTTCTAAAGTCGGCAAGGTACTTATAACATTATCATTATCCAATGTGTAATTTTGAACCAACTGCGCAGATGTTGGCGATCTTACTCTAGGAGAAAGACATATATTAAAAATATATAACTTAAATTCGTACATGAAAAGGCGTTTCAGAAGCCTGGTAGGATGCGTTTTTAGGCATCAAAAACGTTTATGCAATGGTAAAAGTGAGTTTTCATTTTTGCTGTTAGTTGTTCGTATCTATATTTAAATAAACAAGTACTTCTTAAAGCCTTGAAAATGCATCTGATGTAGTCTAGAACAGGTATCCGAGGACATGAGATACTTTTCTGGACGGACTTCCAAGTACAACGATTTGTGGGCAAATGGACCCCTTTGTCAATTATACATTTCCATCTTTTAATTTTATATTTGTAATTTGGATACTACGTCATAATTTATTTTACCATTTATTTATAGCTATCTAAAAAACGCTGATACATGAGTTTAATTACGTAATGTTTCATAACAATAAAGTACATAATTATGTGTTTACTAGGACGTACCAGTTTCATTAAATCCGAGGCGGGCGGCTGTACTCCGGCTCGAAGGTCGTTGTGTAGCTGCGTAATCATCAGCGTGTCGTCAATGACAACGCCGTTTTTCGTCATATCCGGGGAGTCCGTCTTGCACAGCGTATGATCCGCCATTTTCTGAAAATCTGCAGTACAGCTTAGCTGCAAGACAAAAAGAAATCGAGATAACAATTATGTTGAGCTATTCTATTTTAAGGGTGATCAATCCTCTGAAGTAAGTTACCTCCCTTTATCAAGGTTTTATCTACGATCGTATGATACAAAATTGTGTTATGCAAAGATCTTTTAAAAAAGCCAATAACATAAATTTTGAAAACATATACGAAGTTAGTAAGACATACATAAGTCGAAGAGTTGTCAGTTCTTCAACATTTCAAACTGTCAGTGCTCATGTGTCCAAGCTTGAAATAAACATTCTGAACATGTATTGTAAAGATGATAAGTTAAGGACATGGCATGTTAATTAAACAAAAAATAGCATTTTCATTCTATCAAAGACCAAAACTATGATGTTTCTGCTCAAATTTGACTGGTTACTGAACTTGTTAAAGCTGTCATTCATATAAACACTACGACGAATGTTGGTAACGATTAGGAGTTAAAGTGTTCAAAAAGTAAAGTTTATCACCTTTGAATAATTCAAGTCTGCAGTTTCTAGTCTGACATGACCAGTTTTAGCTCTAATGGCCACGGTTCGGCAAGAGTTATGGCCCTTGATTTATTGAAAAAATGCCATAGTGTGCCTTGTAAACACTCTAGCACCTTCATGTTGTATCTGGTCCTTTCCAAACGTGGCATTCTTTTAATTTAATGAAAGCTCTGAAAAGTTTGAAAACCAGCTACATCAAGTTAGTAACACCTGAGTTATAGCCCTTAAATCATTTAAAACGTATATATGTTGCTTCATTAGCGCTCCAGCACCTTCATTTTTCATATGATATATACCAAACTTAGCCGATTGTTCATATCAATGAGGGCTTGGACATGTTTAAAATCCAGCCAAATCAAATTAATAACACCAGAGTTACGGCCCTTGATTTATAAAAATAAAGAAGCTATATTTTGCTTTGTTTAATTCCTAGGTACTTCATTTTTCCATCTGATCTTTGTCGAACTTGGTAATAGTGTTTATATCAATGAAAGCATGAACAAGTTCAATAATCAACCAAATTTGAGCAGACACCATCCCCCCGCAACCCTCCCCCACCCACCCACCCACCCACACACTCTCTCTCTCAGATGTATTAAGAGCCATTGTTAGATAGTAGAATGTCAGCAGGTTCTCATGGACCTCTTGTTTAATATATCCACGCGTTCGTCTATGACCGAAATAACTAAAACAATAGAGGTGGGGGAGTGGGGGTGGGGGGGGCGGGGGGGGGGGGGCGGGAGGCGGAGGATGAGGTGTGAGTTCGATATGATAAGGTTTTCAAACTTTTTAGATTTTTATCATGATATTAACATAGTTTATCAGAGAGTTTATCATTATTATTTAACAAGTTCGGTTGGTAAAGAACGAATGAAAAATGAGAACTAGAGTATTAACAAAGCAAAGATTACTAATGTAAGAAATGTGTGAAAAATGAAGGGCCTATCTTGTTCAAAAGTCAAACGTTAACGGAGACGGACGGACGGATGATGGACCAGACGACAGATGGACAACTCGTCATCACATAAAACACAATGCTAGATGTCTCCCAAATGTACACACTGTATAATATGCAAGGTGATGAACGTACATATGAGATACAACTTACTGCTGGCGGTCTATTTGAAGAAGGAGATGGAACAATCGGCGAAGACGGTGATCCAAAATTAGACGTGAACGCACCTCCGCCTGTTGTAATACCACTTCCTGTTCCGGATCCGGTATCCCATCCTGTGAAAAAGGTTCTTCCTTTTCCAAACGAATTTCCAAACGTGGTTGGGAAACTGTTCGCATTAGAGGAACCAACATTAACAGAATTACTTCCAGATGGGTTTGATGATGCACTTGGACTTGCAAATTGGCCACCGTTTGTGGCAGTCCTTGTATTTGACACTCTCGTAGATTGTGATGTAGGTATCGGTTTAGGTTTGAATGTTGGTGTCGGTTGGCTCCCACCAACTGAAGCACTGCCGGTCCAAAAAGAAGCCGAAGTGCTGGGAAACCCAAAACCTCCGAATCCGGAGATAAATCTATTAACCGTATCATTTCTCCTTTGTGATGTAGGCGAAGAACTAGGTTCAAACGTGTTCTGATTGCTTGCTTGCGCCATATTAGTACCTGATCTAGAGTTGGCATTGCCTACCGTTGAAATAAACGGATTTGTAAACGTAACCACGGAACTCGCTTGTGACGTAGATGAAGAACTAGGTTCAAAAGAATTTTGATTGTTAGACAGATCTCTGTTATTTGAAGACATAGAGTTGTCATTGATTAAAACCACCCGAACATTGTCAACAGGTGACGTACCTCCATCTCCCTGATTGAATAGAGTGTTAGTATTTAAGTTTTCATTGGAATTTACTGTTGTACTTAGTTGGCTGTTTGCTAACGAACGCTGTGCGTTTATTAAATTCTGTAGAACATGGGACTGAAGATTGCGTTGCTGACGTAGCAAGACGTCAACCGGAAGCATGCCGTTTGTGTTTATTCGCGGCACGATATTTGGTGATCCGCTGTTGACAATGTTATTTCTATTGCGTATAGTTGTAGCAATAGGTGGAATTTGAATTCTGTTTAAACCTGCTCTAGATATGATACCAGCCTGGTTCTGTATGTTGTTCAGCGTTGTCAGTCTGAGAAGGTTTCCTCTGTTTTGAAGAACTGCAGAAGAAGAGCATATTGTGGAGGAGTTAACAAACGGGTATGTTAAAACTAAACTATAGATATATCAGTAGTAAGTGGGTCTAGTTCCGCTATAGACAAAATCAAAACAGTTGTAAATTTTGAAGCCGACGTGTTCGGTAATCTGCGGACGCCAAGTCCAAAACGAGGCTGAAAATAGAGTTTTATGTCGTGGTTTATATACCATTTTAATATTCACCGTCTTAAGCGTAATACATTTGTAATCGAATGAATGATTTTAACATATTATAGATTATGCAATATATATATTTATGTTGTTTCATTTCGTATAACCTGTCATTGTATTGTATTAACTGCCTATATCCTCGCAGATCTAAAGGACCACGGAGAATGGTGATGAGTAAAAATAGTAAAACATGGAGGTGATGATAAATGTCTTGTTTAAGACCCCAATTGATTTAAAAACCATGACCTGATATTCAGTTTCCAGTTTTCATTTGACAGTGCTACATCCTGAAAGACCGATGGCTATTTATTTGTCCACTGCTAACTGGGCCGTCGTCGGCATTCAATATATATTAACTAGACGGAGTGTTTATACCTTTTAGGAAGAATTTATCACATTTTCATTATTCGTCAAGCATCTCATTATGTCAGTATGAGATCAAAAACATTTTATTTACTA
Source organism: Cyrtodaria siliqua (assembly GCA_037043455.1). Classification (NCBI taxonomy): domain Eukaryota; kingdom Metazoa; phylum Mollusca; class Bivalvia; order Adapedonta; family Hiatellidae; genus Cyrtodaria; species Cyrtodaria siliqua. The sequence continues at coordinate 29,604 of JAWPHD010018091.1, read as the reverse complement.
ATGATACCATTAAGGAGTGATTATTTCGAAATATATTTGCGATTCCGAGGCCTGTAATATTTTGGCTGAATAACACCGACAACAGTTGTTAAATTGTGAGAGACCTTATGAAATACAGTGTTGGTCAACGGGGTAAATTTTGTCATTAACTGTTACTAATCGCTAATTATTTCATGAAGTAGACATTGTACCGGTGCTTCATTATCGATTTTTATAAATAGCACATTACATTCATTTCCGTTATATGGAGAGGACAACGGTCAATGTGGCAAAGTACATCATAAAGCGTTACTAATTGCTAATTATTCGATAAAGAGGACAGAGCACCGATGTCTCCTGATTGATCTGTTAATTTATATTAGTCAGGGTATACTTGTTATAGAATCCTGTCTTAATATAATAGTTTATTTCGCGGAATATGTATGGCTTATTTGCGTCTCATCAGGCGATGATAACATGATATATAAGTACCAGCACTTTGAGAGACGTAGCCTATATATTATTAAAACAAATCCGCATGTTTTCAGATGTTACGGTAAGCAAGCAATGACAGTGTACACAAGTTGTCATTTCATAGATATGTCTCATATTGTCAGTGGTGTGCTTACAAGCACTTATAAGCATTAAAACGACCCGTATCAGCACTTACAAACACCTATCAGAACTTACTAACACATCAGGACTTACTAACACTTGACAGAGAAAATAGCACTTACCAGCTATTACCAATACGTATCAACATTTACCAGCTATTACCAATACGTATCAACATTTACCAGCTATTACCAATACGTATCAACATTTACCAGCTATTACCAATACGTATCAACATTTACCAGCTATTACCAATACGTATCACCATTTACCAGCTATTACCAATACGTATCAACATTTACCAGCTATTACCAATACGTATCAACATTTACCAGCTATTACCAATACGTATCACCATTTACCAGTTATTACCAATACGTATCAACATTTACCAGCTATTACCAATACGTATCAACATTTACCAGCTATTACCAATACGTATCAACATTTACCAGCTATTACCAATACGTATCAACATTTACCAGAAGCGATCCCTTATCAGCATTAGTATTTACAACCACCTGCCTTTCGCACTTAACATCACTTACCAACACTACCAGAACTTATCAGCACGTACCAGCACTTACCACAACTTAGAACACTTACCAGAACTAAACAACACTTACCATTACTTACCAACACTTACCAACATTTACCATAAACTACCAACACTTACCAACACTTCCATAACCTACCAGCCCTTACCAACACTTACTAGAACTTACCAGCAAATATCACTATCTTCAGTTATTTAAACAGTTATTACTGCCAATGCATATTTTTTTAAATTCCATGTGCTTCAAGACTGCGCTCAAGTTTAGTATCGGAATTTGCCTCGTTGATTTCCGTAGCCCGGTTACCCGTATTTACCGCAATTGGAACTGCCTCGTCGGATTCCGTCACTCGGGAGTCCACTATTACCGAGCAATCGGAACTGCCTCGTCGGATTCCGTTACTCGGGAATCCGATTACCGGGTACGGAAATTGGCGAAGAGTTCTGATTGTACGAAATGGATGATCGGCAAATTACCATCCACATTACATAAACATGATAAATGTTAAAATGTCGCAAAAAATCATCAAATTACCTCCCTTTAAGGTTTCCATAGCATCCATAAAAGAGTATTGCTTGCGAAATTTGAAACTGTTTAAAGGAATATTTAGTACTCAGTGAATATATACAGTGAAGATGCTTAAAAACATCAAACATTGTTTAATTAAAGCGCTGTTCAAGCTTCCCTATGCCCCCAAAAACTTGCCTATGGGAATACCAGCAAAAAAAGAGGGACGTTTCTATTTTTGCTGAGTATATTAATTGAGCGATTTAGTGTATACAATCGCTGATTTTGTCTGAAACGGAATGATATATCAGGCTGTCGTAGACCAGTAAATAACATGGTGGACTTGCAATCGGGGGGGGGGGGGGGGGGGGGGGGGGGGCGGGGTGAGGGGGGGGGGACTCTGATTCAGGTGCACTGGCGTCAGAAAATGTTTGAACTATAGTATGTATAAAGCGGAACACAGGTTCGAGGAGAACCTCTCAGTTTTATCCCTACAGCTTATCTGTAGATTTAGATGTATGAGCCTTAGGCTCCCAGTTGAGTATGGTAGCTTTTTCGGAATAGAAAGATCTTACAGAAATGTGATCTTTGTGATTATGATAAACATCACATGGATGATGAATTTCAATATATTTTTGAATGACGTTTTTTTCGAAAACATCAGGAAGAAAAGCATGAGAGGCACAGAGACACTAAAGGAAGTAGCAAAATTGATCTCTTAAAGGTTAATGGCAACCCTTTTTTCAGTAGTTTCAGTTAACAAACTCTTAAACATCATATGAACATTTCTTGATAGTCCCGGAGAGAGACATTTATTACATACTTCCCAGTGAAAAGTGGATTGTACGGTTAGAATAAACCTTATATTCTCATTGTTTATATTTTCACAGTGAGAATATAATAACTAATATTCTCACTGCCGGAAAAATGGAACTACTTTTTTCTGCATTTGCTTATAACAGTCATAATTTGTGTCAAAGTTTAGAACTATATTCTATGCGCACTAAATATATGTAAATCGCCTCACGCGCTGGCGTACGTTAAAGAGGAACTGTCGGAACGAAACGTATTTTCTTTTTGAAACAGTTTGGTAGTGTTGCATGATAAAAAAGTATATAATAAATAGAATATTTGTTGGTTTGTCGTGAATATAGGATTTATCTTCATCTCGAAGTGAGAAAATAAAGCACTCGTGAACATATAAGTTTTCTCACTTCTCGATGAAAATAAATAATAATAATAATAAATCCTATATTCTCCAAACCAACAATATTTAAAACCGTTACTAAGTTGTATGTAAAAATAAGTATTATTTGCATGACGTAGATACTACTTTTACCACTGCGTGACTACACGGGGAAATGAGGTAAATCTGAATTGTATAGCTGCACAACTGTTGTCAGATAATTGATAAATAAATTTACCTGTGGATTAATTTACCTGTTCAACGTTTTATACGTCATCAAATAAAATCTTATTCTCGCTTTTCACAGATATTGCAATGTGTGAAGTGTAAATATATATTGCTGCGTATTTATTTCGATTTAAATAGACATAATTATTTTCATGAAACAAAACATGGCCGGCGAACTTTAATACAGGGTTGACTGTATAATTTGCAAGTCAACACAGTGATGTGCTATGTTCCGTTCTGTTCTGTTGATCAATATTTAACATTGACCTTTCTGTATTTAAATATTTAAAGTCCATCGACCTGCTTAATTTAACAAAAGATTTGTTTTCTCACGACATCAACATATATTTTATATAGTCACATATGTTCATGTGATACAAATGTATTTATGAATTAAACGTCGATGTAAAGACATGCTTTCATTTGATATACCGTGACAGGAAGGGGTCTTTATTACCACACGGACATGTGTTGTAATTGTAGGGTCAATACACATAAAAAACTTCGCTAAACTAACAACGTTGTACTACTCTCCAATACAAGGCAGTCATCAGATACATGTACAAACAAGTTTTAATTTTGTAATGTATCAAGTAAAGGGGGCTTTAAAATATGGAGAGAGAAAAGGACATCGCTCCACGTTGTAATGACTTACGCACCGTCACCTCACCATGAAGAAGCATGTCACGCCGATCGAATACATTTTGCTATTAAAAGCCTATTACGCGATGATTAAACTATATTTGAACTTCCATATATTGATAGTACGATGACACCTCGTCATCGTACCATCGCCATCATACCATCGCCATCGTACCATCGCGATCTTATCATCACACTATCGCACCATCTAGTAAATAAGTCGATACGCGATAACGTAACACTGTATTAAATAGCTTCAAAGTACCATCCATTTCAGCGGGAGATTCTTTATATGAGTCATTATGACGACATACAATGTTAATCTATAATATACGAGAGCGTCGATTGTTTTTTCTTATTTGTCTCATTTCAATTGATAGATCTAAATAATTAATGTCATAGTATTAAACAAATGTTTTGTTACATTAGAGGTTTGACGTGATAATTATGTTTTTTAGCTCTACTTTTTATTCGCGGTTATTAGGTGGCTTGAACTTACCAAGGTACGATCAGGTACTTATTTACAAACGTCGCAGTTTATTTAGATAATTGTTAATGGCATTTTAAACATATAGAGGATCTTACTTGAGTACTCATTCAATATTGAATTTATTAAACGAGTTGGCAAAATGATACAAATGCGAGGCTCTTGCCGAGCATTATATATATTTTGCTAACGAGTTTAATAAATTCAATAATGAATGAGAACGAATGTGAGATTCTATTTATTACATAACTTATAACGTCACATTACGTCAGAAAACGTACATAAACGTGATGGTCCATGACGTCATTAACGTTATGTTATACCACTAGTGGAATATCGAAAATATTGAATGGTGTTATTGCACTCTCACACTGCATGCTATGTGATAAATATAATTATGTAGCATGGTAATGATATAACTAACGGAGATTAACACCGACTGCTCAATGTTTAGCAATTTTACATTGCAGTATATATATATTACTGTATTGGTCAATATGACAGATATACTCAGTACATTTAAAACGCAATTTTTTTTTGATTTTCGATTATTTTTAGTCCGCTTTGTTTGGTTTTTGTCCAAATCAAGACTGTATTTTATGTTATCACACAAGTCTCTTTGTTGCAAAGGTTAACATATGACGACAAACACAATTGTATAAGATTTGCTCTTCTTCTTACTGTTCAAAAACATTTTGTTCTAGCTCTTTAACATCTATAGAAATTCAAAAAATACCAAGTATTATGTTTTTAATTGTACTGCGTGTATTATATCCGATTGCCCGGAACATGTAATTATATACTGGACTGTCAGTAGTCCCGACTGTCCGGAATATAATGAATACACGTTGAAGATGTTGTTGTTGTTGTTGATGTTGTTGTTGTTGTTGTTGACAATATAATTAAGTCTTATTAAGTTTGTGTTATGATAAATACATAAAGCCAGTCATGGCCAATTATGCCAAAAAAACGTACAAGAAAGATCATTCTCAGTCAATCTGTCTTTGTTTTGTGTTTTACAAATTCCATTTTATATAATGCTAATTGTATGGCCGAAACATGTTAAGTTTGTGATATATCCAAACCTTCTCCTATAATTCTTAAAAAAAATACAAGATAAAGAGTGCACATACATTTTATGAGATGTATTTGGATTGTATATGTATGCATGAGTAAGTCAACAATGAGACAATAACTTTAAACGATTAAACATCATACAAATAAAATAAATACTTACGTTGTTGTGTCCTTAACATCGCCATCAAGGGTGAACGCTGAGCGGTGACCGACAAACTCATTTGCATTAACATACACAGCTTAAACACTATGGACAACATTGTCTATTTTTTTGCCTGCGCTTGTTGTTGGTGGTCTTTCCTTTTCTGCTGTGTTAATAAGTATCTCCGAATCTATTCGACGACTGGTTCACATTTTAAACAAATGGATTCGAACAAATTTTTTCTGCGTTTTAAGTTTTAAATAAATTTTGTACTCGTTCACATTTCAGAGCAATGCATCAACATTAGTCATATTGAGAGAGAAAAAAGTAACAGTGCATTACTTGTGTATTTAACCAATTAATTAAGTGTAATTATTAATCTCCGTAGCAAGTGTTCATATGTGTGTTACTGAAATCGAACTACGGCCCAAGGCGCGGTTTGACGTATTGTCGGCTGTTTTAGTATAATGATGACCAGTCCAGTTGACCATTACTATCTAATTATGACCAATGCTGGCTGTCCAAAGGTGTGAGGTTGAATGATAGACTCTGCCACAGCCCATAACATGTTTGTCTGTAGTAAAACAACTTACTGTCATGTTAACCGAAAGTAATGTGTAGATTTACTTTTTTTTCTTGTGTTATATACCTGAGAGGACAGCCCGTGAACAGCCTTTAAAAAACTCAAACTTTATATTATCGGAATATTGGGAAACTTACTTTACCACGAAACCAACCATGTCTGCCATTAAACATCAACAAGGAAATGGGGGGAATATCTTTTAAGAAATCATTTTGACTGTATACTGACACTCGGACAAATGTCACCATTGTTTCGACACCTTGCAATTGCATGCTCTTTATATTTTCATTTTTTAAATTTATATCTGAAACTGTCTAATGCATGATGAGCTGCATTTCAAAATATCAATAAAATTTTCAGAATACAGAACTTTACAGCTCGAAAATAACTGGAAACACTAAACAAGTTTTGAAACAAAAAACAAAACAAAATAAAACACGAAGGTTGGCATTGGAGTACTTGCTGCACCAAGCGAGCACATACATTTTAAACCTACGGTTGACATTCATCAGACAGTCTACACTGCGCATGTCGGCCCGGACGACGTTGATACTGCGCATGTCGTAATCACTGAGCAGACCCGGAGGCCGCATTAAAACATATAGCCTTCAAGACGTTAGTTATCGGCCCAGACGACGTTGATACTGCGCATGTCGTAATCACTGAGCAGACCCGGAGGCCGCATTAAAACATATAGCCTTCAAGACGTTAGTTATCGGCCCAGACGACGTTGATACTGCTCATGTCGTAATCACTGAGCAGACCCGGAGGCCGCATTAAAACATATAGCCTTCAAGACGTTAGTTATCGGCCCAGACGACGTTGATACTGCGCATGTCGTAATTACTGGGCAGACTCGGAGGCCGCATTAAAACATATAGCCTTCAAGACGTTAGTTATCGGCCCGGACGACGTTGATACTGCGCATGTCGTAATTACTGAGCAGACCCGGAGGCCGCATTAAAACATATAGCCTTCAAGACGTTAGTTATCGGCCCGGACGACGTTGATACTGCGCATGTCGTAATCACTGAGCAGACCCGGAGGCCGCATTAAAACATATAGCCTTCAAGACGTTAGTTATCGGCCCGGACGACGTTGATACTGCGCATGTCGTAATCACTGAGCAGACCCGGAGGCCGCATTAAAACATATAGCCTTCAAGACGTTAGTTATCGGCCCGGACGACGTTGATACTGCGCATGTCGTAATCACTGGGCAGACCCGGAGGCCGCATTAAAACATATAGCCTTCAAGACGTTAGTTATCGGCCCAGACGACGTTGATACTGCGCATGTCGTAATCACTGAGCAGACCCGGAGGCCGCATTAAAACATATAGCCTTCAAGACGTTAGTTATCGGCCCGGACGACGTTGATACTGCGCATGTCGTAATCACTGAGCAGACCCGGAGGCCGCATTAAAACATATAGCCTTCAAGACGTTAGTTATCGGCCCGGACGACGTTGATACTGCGCATGTCGTAATCACTGGGCAGACCCGGAGGCCGCATTAAAACATATAGCCTTCAAGACGTTAGTTATCGGCCCGGACGACGTTGATACTGCGCATGTCGTAATCACTGAGCAGACCCGGAGGCCGCATTAAAACATATAGCCTTCAAGACGTTAGTTATCGGCCCGGACGACGTTGATACTGCGCATGTCGTAATCACTGAGCAGACCCGGAGGCCGCATTAAAACATATAGCCTTCAAGACGTTAGTTATCGGCCCGGACGACGTTGATACTGCGCATGTCGTAATCACTGGGCAGACCCTGAGGCCGCATTAAAACATATAGCCTTCAAGACGTTAGTTATCGGCCCGGACGACGTTGATACTGCGCATGTCGTAATCACTGAGCAGACCCGGAGGCCGCATTAAAACATATAGCCTTCAAGACGTTAGTTATCGGCCCGGACGACGTTGATACTGCGCATGTCGTAATCACTGGGCAGACTCGGAGGCCGCATTAAAACATATAGCCTTCAAGACGTTAGTTATCGGGCTTAACGCAAATATGAAGCATACGCAAACACCTTTAGATTGTAACTCTTGAAGTAATTAATAATAATGATTTGCAAATACTTAAGTTGTGTAGAATAAATAGAGAATATGCCGAGCCATTCTGCGTTTTCGTGCCGAGCCTAATAAACTTTATAGTAAAAGGCACTGACATAATATTCTGTTTATCATGTAGATTATCCATATTTTCTGTATGAATTACTATTATTACCTATTTCTCAGAATGGTACGCTTATCGAGGACGTCGCAATGTTGTTGTTTTTTGTTTGTTTTATGACGTCAGGCAAAGTTACGTGCATGACGTCAGATAACGTTACGTACAATAAACGCCGAGGGATTCCGCATTAATTTGCTCTGTTGGTCAGTGCCTAATTAAGGGGGAATTGACCTATTCGAAAATTTAAGGCTACGCATATGAACTATATATACTTGTAAATTTGAAGATATTTGCGATTTGAATCTGAATTTTGTTTTGCCGTTATTTAAACATGTTTTTAATCATAACGTCTTAAATATGGCTATGTTTGACGTTTTTCATAAAAGTCCCGTTGTACCCAGTTTTCAACGTTTTTGACATTTTTAGAGTGTTAGGCTAGTCACATGTAATTACTTTTTATATCAAACTGTTCGTCTCGATGAGACCTTTCAACTGATATATAAATTATTTCATTTTCAGTAAGACATAAAATAATATTTATATAATTTCCTTTTTCTTTCACCGATGTTTTACCGTGAAATTTTAAGAGAAAACCAAGTGAAAGCCTTTTATCTTTTAAACGGCTTCATAAAAAACTGCACAATTTTAATATGTTTTAGAGAATTTAATTTTCTATCCGAATATAAAATAAAATTTGCTAGTCATCGGAATATTTTTTTCAGTATTCTTGTTTTATTAACCATAATACCCTTACAAAGAAGGCGTCTCTGTCGACGTCGCGTCGTAAATATAATATGTGTACGACTAACGACGTTGACGCAAACATTGGAAACAAACACTGGTACCCTAAATGATAATGATATGATAAATACTGCTCCGTATTTTCTACTTCTTTTTCCGTCCGTTTTTTCTCTTCTTTTCCAGAGTTTATGTGAAAGCTCTAAATTTATTTATTGTCATGCATCACTATGGTCATGTATTTGGTATACCTCTAGGATAAAACAATAAGTTCAAGTTCATTTAAAAGTGTGTTTAATGTATATACAATTTCCAAGGCAGCCGTCAATCATGCTAAATATCATAAGATATATGTGTTCTTATTAAACATGTAAACAGTTTTCTTATCCTACTCTGTATCATTACAGCATATGTTTTCATGAACTGTTTGTCCGTTTTCTCATAATTAGAGACTACTAGACAGACGATCGTATGATTATTTATCAAAGCTTTTTTTAATAAAAAGTGTAGTGTCAGTCACACAACAAATAAAGGATACTGTATTAAAGTGTATAACATAGTACTATACCTCACATTTCGTTTACAATACACAGAATGCTTTGCTTATTATGCTTTTGGCTAACTGAAACAAAATTAAAATAAGCAGACGCTGCTTTATCAGAAGCAAAATATACTGAAAGGAAAAAGAAACGCATAATCAAAAAATTGCCTATACTGCACTATTAGATACACCCTATTCCAGATATATCTCAACGTGTTGTGTACAAAAAGGGGCTTCAGCTAATTACAGAAAGGACAATTCTGTCATGTAGCAGACATTTTAATCAAAGTATACTTTGTTACACGAAATTCATAAATGTTGAAGTTTCGCTTGAAACAGTTAAGCCATTTCAGTATTGTGTTTAATGTTTGCAAGCGATTGCAACGTTTAAATCCTAAGTTTCCTCACCTGCTTGAGCCAAATGCGCGTTTTGTCGATAATGAAACTTTAAAGGAGTAACCATTGGTGTGTACGGTGCTGTTTAAACCTTCTTTCCGAAAGGACAGGTCTAATGTCGCCCTGTATCATTTGATTAGCAGTAGCATACTGAACATACAATATATAGCGGAAATACCCGTTATGCGTTTCTTTTACCTTTCAGTATATTGCTTTAAAAATCAGGTGACACTGTCGACAAATAAAACACGTGTTTTACCTTCCGCTCCCTTATTTTTTAATAGTTTTGTCTTTATATATTTACATTAATTTTTAATTAATACTTCATTTCTTCATCTTTCATTAGTTTTTGCGCACAATATGACCTGTTTATGTGTCGATGTGCCGTAAAACACCATTCATTCATATTATTATTCATCTTCTAAAAAAGCCAAGGTCTCATCGAACGTGAACTGGACTGAGTCTTTATTTGTATCCATACACGCTGTTGCAGACGAGTTTTCTGGTATGTCATACATAGAGCACGTGACTTTTACTCAAAAGATCCAGACGATAGTTGTTGCATCGTCCCACGTGGCTGTAATGGCAGCAACTTTATATTGTTGTGCGCATTCTGTGTAGACTTTGAATTTAAACTGTGTTCTCCTGAATATGTGATATATGTTGATCAGTTGTATATTTATATATTATCATTAATTCTGTAACATCTGTAATACTTATTTATGAGTATACTCATATACTGGTTAGAAATACATCCACCGCATTGCTAGATAGTTTGTATATAGTCGTTTTCTGGGGTACACACGTTTAAATTCTATTTGATGATTTGTTACACAGTTTCTTATGCTATTCGTATGTATTTCCTAAGTGAAATTACGAATTTGGAACTGGAATTCATGTGTATACTCATTACAAAGAGTACATGATAATAACGTTTTAATGGGACACAAGACAATTTTCAATAATTATTTTCACCTCGATTTATCAATTCAGTATCAGTTTGACGTTATATCTGCTGGCATATATTAATATAATACAATTTGGAGTTTTCATTATTTCTTCGTATTCAACCGTAGCTTAAAAATATTATCGCTACACTGCGGTGTCCTGTTAGGGCCATGTTACCATCGCATCTTACCATCGATGGTAAGATATGATGGTCGATGGTAAGATGCGATGGTCGATGGTCCATCGCATCTTACCATCGACCATCGTATCTTACCATCTCATCTTACCATCGACCATCGCATCTTACCATCGAGCATCGACCTAGGTCGATGCTCGATGGTAAGGTGCGATGGTAAGTTGGCCCTAACAGGACACCGTAATAATCAGCTATTAGCCCTAACAGGACACCGTAATAATCAGCTATTAGCCCTAACAGGACACCGTAATAATCAGCTATTAGCCCTAACAGGACACCGTAATAATCAGCTATTAGCCCTAACAGGACACCGTAATAATCAGCTATTAGTGTAAGAGTTTAGACACGAGTGATCATCCAATAAAACATTGTACAAACACACAACAATAAACCAGATCAGGCTTTTGTTTAAGAGCCGTTAAACACACAACAATAAACCAGATCAGGCTTTTGTTTAAGAGCCGTTATGTCGCCAACATTTGTTGAATATAGAAAACAATTACAGTCTGTTTCAAATAGATCGAATGTCTCTTCCATCTGAAACTGGAATTCCATATGCCGACCTGGTGTTGCTGTGGTGTTGTTACTCAGATGTTTAAGAGTTATCATCTTTTCATCCGCAGTCGCATTGAGACAAGTTTTTCGATAAATGGACCAATATGTCTTTCCTGTTTTTTAATAGTCTTAAAGCTAATGGCTGGTATGCCATAAATGCACTTATATAATTTAAATGCATACTTTAATTATATTCTGCTTTCATATTATGCATGCGTATATAATGTATAAATACTATTTGTATTACTCATATTAGTATTATATTGTAATGCATGTGTTATACTCTTGTAGACACCTTTGAAACAATACATGGATTGGATAGGCGAAACCGCTAGCTTTTGAAAAATCACGAGCAACTCATTACTGTCTGTTTTCACGTACATATATTTAATCACATATATTTAATATGAGTTATATTTCAGTCAATGAAATTGACGAATTGCTAAAAACCTTCAGCAATTTATATTGAGTAACATGTACAGTCCATCTAGACGGTAACTATAAATAATATACGAAGAGGTAAAAATCACAAAATAATTGTTAATACATCACCAACATGTACAATGTACCTTTAATACAAATACAGTCGACGTCGACGTTATTTTCATGACGCGGCGTCTTTTACGAAGGGTATTATGGTTAATAAAACAAGAATACTGAAAAAAATATTCCGATGACTAGCAAATTTTATTTTATACTCCGATAGGAAATTAAATTCCTTAAAACATATTAAAATTATGCAGTTTTTTATGAAGCCGTTTAAAAGATAAAAGGCTTTAACTTTGTTTTTTCTTAAAATTTCACGGTAAAACATCGGTGAAAGAAAAAGGAAATTATATAAATATTATTTTATGTCTTATTGTAAATGAAGTAATTTATATATCAATTGAAAGGTCTCATCAAGACGAACAGTTTGATATAAAAAGTAATTACATGTAACTGGCCTAACACTCTAAAAATGTCAAAAACGTTGAAAACTGGGTACAACGGGACTTTTATGAAAAACGTCAAACATAGCCGTATCTGAGCCGTTATTATTAAAAACATGTTTAAATAACGGCAAAACAAAATTCAGATTCAAATCGCAAATATCTTCAAATTTACAAATATATATAGTTCATATGCGTAGCCTTAAATTTTCGAATAGGTCAATTCCCCCTTAAAGCAAAATTTAATAGGTCACCGCTTTAATAGGCAGAAAAGTTCATATCTGCATGATAAATAACGGGACATAGTCCATGTGTCTCATTTAGAGCTCGTGTAATAAGTTAACGCTGCATGCCTTCATATACCAGCTGCCATGCACACATATTGACATGGTGACGTCATCAAGCGCAAAGAAGGTTTGTTTGTTTGTTTGTTTGTATGGTGCTTTACGTCATTTTCAACACATGTAAGGTTATATATAACGGTCGATCGATTTTTTGTGGTGGAGGCAGACCACCAACTTTTCCTGGGTAGAACCAGTACTGTACACCTCCCGCCATCCGTAAGAATCGACACTTTATCACTTACATGTCGAGCTCCCAGTGGGATTCGAACCCGCAGCGGTGAACGGTGAAGGTTTACAACGCAACGTTGTTAACCATTCGGCCACAGAGAGATATACATTTAAATTGAGGTATATAATATTTAATAATAAATACATGTAACATACTTTATTTAATTGCTTCTTTTTCAATAATCCGTTTTACTATTCCCTATTCTTTCAACACAATTTAATGACAAACAGAAGATCAGGAAAGCCTTGTGTATTTGTATATTGATGTAAACGATCCATAACAGTGTAAAATTACACGTTAGGCTAAATATTTCCCCACGAATAATTTGACCTTAACCTAGAAAAACTCATGGTTTGATGTGGTTTGTCCACCAATCGCGAGCATAAATCTTACCTTCCTAGTGAAAAACTAAATTACGTTTGAGTTATTAAGATGTTTTGTCTCATGTGCTAGCTTCATTTGATGACCTTTTTATGTCGTGTTATAATTAATTATAACGCTTGCTTTAATGTACCGTTGCGAAACAATTTCTATCACTTGTATACTGTTCTACTGATACATCAGCGATATATCACAATAAATGTACCTGTATACTAGACCCACAACATCTTTTTAAAAATGCACACAATTATTTCAAAAAGCAGAATTTGATCACAGACCTAATAACACATTTATTAATATGTCTGTGCTTTGATATAGTACAAAGTAACTCGCCGTCTTCACTATACTAGTATTGCGGGTACAGTTTTGTGCATAGTACGAAAGGTTAGATCAGTGACATTTATAAACAGATGCTGACGGTGTTTATTTTGTATGGCTTATCATGATGAAACTCCAACAATTTCAAACACAAACATTATACATGGAATTATTAATGTAAAACCTGATATTCATTCTTATCTTTTCAGTTTCGTAAATTGAGTTATTTGTATCTAGTTATTCCATTTCATTTTCGTAATTTGTAGCATGTTCGGTAACATTTCTTTTGATGAATGCAAGGCATTAAATCGTTTAATTTAGGGTAACTAAAGGGGCGTGGTTAAACCGTACTTCAATTACCAGATAGAGGAAGTTAGAGTACGGTCACTATGACGTCATAGTGTTACTAAGTACACCATGCTACAAAAAGTATAGAGTGTGTCTCAGCTCGTTGGTTATTTAAACTACTCGATGGGCTATGCCCATCTCGGTGTTTAAATAAGCCAACTCGCTGAGACCAGACTCTATATATCACTTGTAGAAATTATCAAAGCTTTATAGGTGATGTAAAGGTAATATCAATAAACATGTGCCAAAAACCTTCAACAAAATCACTTTGAAACTATCTGCAGTTGTGTGCTTGTACACTACGAAGTACATGGGATCACCGTACTAAAAGTCAGGATCTACATCAGTGGGAGTAGAATGAAAGAAACACTTGTATGAAAGCGACCTGTTTCTGATGGGCTACCATGTGCTCGCTACGTACAGATTCCCTAGGCGTGTTGTTAAAGAGGTTCCAATTCATGAACATAACCTTTAAGTAATTAAAGATGCATTAGCCGTAACTTTTATCTGAAAAAAAAAACACGAAATAGTTGCGTTTATAAACATAACCCAATTACCATTATTGTATATATACTAAATAGAGACAACATGTTTTGATGGAATTCAGCAGAGGCACAAAAAAACAATACTTCGTGCGACTGAACTCTAAAATTACACTTGCGGTAAGAACACGTTCCCCATTGAGCTACACGGGACAGTTGTGTGTTGCAATACATACTGTAGTCAAACCCGAATGCGCTAAATGATATCACGTGAGCAACATAAATGTAAATACTGCGGTCCCAACATTAAGTAAACCTTTTGTTTCTTTATCAAATACTAGTAAACGATTATGTATTACTACGTACTTATTTGAGTCTATGCTCATGTTTCCATGTATCTATTTCACTGAATCAAAGTCAGACAGTTATTTGATAATGCTCAGTATATACTCCGTATATGTTTTATTTACGGACACTGTTTTAAAAAAAGTTATCAAAAACAGTTCGCGAATTAACGTATTCAATCCTTTAAGCAGTTTTCTTCAAAAAGAATTTGTTGTTGTTTTTTAACGAAAATCGTGAAAAAATAATTATATGAAATTATACAGTACGCTTGCATAGTTTCAAATGGTCATACATATAAACAATAGATAAAGAGATTTTTTTATTATTTACGAACAATACTTTTGAAATTTCATTGAAGTTATACATAGTGATACTATTATCACAAAGTTATGTTTTAAAACTAGAGCTGTTAAAGGGAGATTATCTAAACCACAGCGGCAAGATTCTCCTTTGAACACTTTTTTTGATATTTTGGTGACATTAAAAGAGGTACACGAGGTTATGAACACAGCCTTAGAAATGCTGTCGCTAAATTCAACGTTCCAAAGTCCACAATTGGTGACCGTCTGAGTGGGAAACACGACATCAATGTGCAACATGGTCAACCACCAGCAGTTCCTATTGATCTGAAAAACAAGATCGTTAACACGGTCAAGCTTAATTGCTGCAAAGAGAGGGGTTGGCTTAACCAGAAAGCAAATATTGCTCGGACAACCACGTTGTGCAAACGGTTAAAGATCAATTCATCGTACCCAAACTTTCACGCGGGAAAGGCTTGATGGGAGGGGGTCAAAAGGCGCCACCCGGAGATCTACTCATGAAACCAGAAAAACTTATTCCGTCCGTGCAATCATGTTGAATTCTACAGTGGGTGAGAAGTATTTCACAGACATAGGCACCCTTATACACGACCTGAATATTTCCGACTAGCCTTCTCAAGTGTGGAATTGCGATTAAACAATTTTGAGCACAGTCCGGGTAGAGTTGTTGCCGAGAAGTCTGTCAGAACTGTCGTTACCAAAACCAGCTTAAGGTCGATCAATGTCACTATCAAGCGTATGTTAGCAGTTCTGGATCACGTATACCTCCCATGCTAGTGACAAAAGGGATAACAACCAAGTCTGTATATGGTTTCAACTTGAAAGACGCCCCAACTAACTCGGTGTGGACGTATAAAAAAAATGGCTGGATGAATGATGATATCGGTGAACAGTGGTTCAATGACGTATTCATAAAATACTGTGGACCGGAGAGACCGCAATTATTGATATTGGATGGACACTCCTCCCATGAATCTTTGGCGATACTTGAACGTGCTATTGAAGAGGATATTCATATACTGGCACTGACACCACACTGCACCCACCTTCTTCAGCCTTTGGATCGCTCGGTGTTTGGCCCCTTTAAGAGCGCATACAACTCGGCGTGTGCAGACTTCATGTTAGAAAACCCGCTGCATTTGATCAACAAGTGGACATTCCCATCTCTGTTTCGGAAGGCTTGGGAATCGGCGCTCACGGCAAGCAACACCAGAAATGGTTTAAGGGTATGCGGCATTCTTCCACTAAAAAAAGATGCGTTACCGCAATCAGCATTCGGTCCAAATATACCGACTGACATTCCCGTTCTCACATAATCAGTTGCCATGGAACCAAAGGAAGATGACGCCGTAATTACTACCTCACTACCGCCAATCGATGATCAATCTGATCTTTTTGTGCAGGGTGACCTAATCCAATCGTTAGACTCTTGCAACGTTTTAAATAAAAGCGACCCATTACAATTGCTTGACTTTATTGCAAGTGGCGACATATTTGTGCAAGAGTTGAACACCGAAGATTTGAACACTAGTACCATTGTTCTTGAACTTAACAATACCATTTCTGCAGACGATGGCCAAAAACGAGCACTGATGTTGTTCATGAAAAACGACTTATGAAACTAAAGAAAAGAGAAAAAGAAAAGAAAAAGGTTCCAAAGAACCGTAAATCAAACAAGAGGGCCTGTGGACGCTCTACTGGCTAAAACAGTTCTTATCGGGGGATCAGGAGAAGTAGTCGGGCGGGACAAAGCTTGTGTATTAAAACCTTTAAAGGACCATAACTCCACCAAAAAGCATTCAACAGGATCACGGTGACGATATGCACAACTAAGATTGATACAGATCATTCTTGCCAAGTTTCGTCCGGCCAGGGGTTCAGCAAAACTAGTCCAGGAAGTCAGCAGAACTAGTCCGGACAAAGGTTGTGTATTAAAATCTTTAAAGGGCAATAACTCTGCTAAAATCTTTCAAACGGAACATGGTGATGATATGCACAATTAGGCTTGGTACTGATCATCCCTGCAACGTTTCTCTGAAATCCGGCCAGGGGTTCAGGAGAACTAGGCCGGACAAAGTTGTGTAGTAAAACCTTTAAAGGGCCATAACTCCACCAAAACTCTTTTAATCGGAACACAGTGATGATATGCATAACTAAGCTTGCTACTAATCATCCTTGCAATGTTTCGCTGAAATCTGGCCAGGGGTTCAGGAGAACTAGTCCGGACAATTGTAGTTAAACCTTTAAATGGTCATAACTGCATCAAAAAAACCTGGGGTGGGGCCAAATTTGACCCCAATGGGGGTCACCATTCAAACAAACTTGGTAGAGGACCATAAGTTGAGTGTATATACAAAATATTAAACCTTTGACTCCTGTAGTTTCCTGTAGTTTCAGAGAGGTCAACATTTGAAAAAACCTTTTAGATGAACATAAGCTGATAATAAAATATAAAATATATCATTATATAAGTCTATGTAAAAGTGTGACCAAATTTGACCCCAGAGTCACCATTTGAGAAGAAGTTCTTCCCATAATATGTAAAACTGATCCAACAAGGGCGCCTAAGCTCCCAATTAAAAAAAACAGATAAATAAATAAATAATAATAATAACCAAATAAAATTATTAAAAACAAGAGGCACAAGAGAGCCTTCCAAGCTTTCATTGATATTAACAATCTGTGCAAGTTTGATAAAGATAAAAAAGGTGCTAGAGTGTTCACAAGGCAGAACAATGCATTTTTCAGGACAACAAAGGGCCATAACTCTGGTGGTTCTAATTCAATTTAAATTTAGCTGGTTTTCGAACTTGTCCAAGCTTTCAATAATATTAACAATCTGTGTTAGTTTGGTAAAGATCAAATAATAAATGAAAGTGCTAGAGTGTTCACAAGGCAGAAAATGGCATTTTTCAGAAAAAAACAAGGGCCATAACTCTGGTGTTACTGTTCCAATTTGACCGGTTTTCGAACTTGTTCCAGCTTTTATTGGTATTAACAATCTGTGCAAGCGTAATAAAGATCAATTAATAAATGAAGGTGATAGAGTGTTCACAAGCCTAGGCTTAATATGGCATTTTTCAGTAAAACAAGGGCCATAACTCCAGTGAAACTAATCCGATCCGGCTGGTTTTCGACATTGCCCGAGTTTTTATTGATATAAAGACAATGGTAAAGTTTCGTAAAAATCCGATTAATAATGAAGGCCCTAGACTGTTCACAAGACAAAAGTTAACAGACGGACGGACGGACGAACGACGGACAACTTGTCATCCCATAAATTGTTACGACAGAATAATAAAAACATTATGTTTTTCAATGCAATAGCAGCTGCAGAGGCTTTGTGTTCACGGTGTTCAGGACTACTAGTATTTAGTTTAAACAATGTCATACATGTGTTGAATTGATAATAAGCTAAAAACTGCGTTTTACTGTTTAAGGATTATTTAAATTGTTCAAATTACTTTAAATGTTTTACTATGTGCCTTATTCTTTTGAAAAAACAAATTTGTGTCTGTATTTCCCTATTTGTTAAATTATGTCCGTATATTTCCTTCAACTATCCGTGTTTTTCCATCAAGTGTCCGTATTTTGCCAATTTTGTCTCTGAGAAATTTATTGCAAAACCGCAATGTTTCCGTTAATTTTAATGCATAGGACTACATCAGTCTGCGGATATATTCGGATACTACCGGTAAGAGTGTGTGTCAGTCATGTGACTACAACAGGACACGGGAAACTGTTTGGGTCAGAAGAATACCCGGATTTCCCCTAAATGAAATAACACGTTACATCCAGTTACAATGACATGCAGTGACGTTTTGTCATGGATTCTAAACAATGTGGCGCTTCGTTTTTTAATTTGCTTTTTTTTTTAAATTCCGATAGAAGGTCAGTCTAGCGGAAAATAAGAACGCATGTTTTTTAATATCAATTGATATTAATTGTAAACATAGGTGTTTCTAATTAGAGCAATATAAAAACGAGTTCTGTTATGTGTTATTTAATAGGAAATACGACTTATAACAGTCAATACACTCTGTATGAAGTAGAAGTAGTGTGACTGTATGTTACCAAGTGACGTAAAGATAAAAAAAAATCACTAGTGGTGAGGTCCAAAACGTGAAATAAAAGTATATTTTTGACGATAAGTATTAAGCTTTAATTTTTTATACTCATAGCAAATAATGTATTATAACAAGACGCCCGAGAAGGGTAGGCTGGAGTTAGCCGCTGGTACGGGCGGCAAGGTAGTATATACTGGCTATATGGAGCCTGTGGTGGGGAACATGACATTGATATATGCAACTAGGCTTTTTACTGATTATTCCTGCAAAGTTTCGTTGAAATCCGGCCAGGGGTTCAGGAGAACTAGTCCAAATTTGTGTATTAAAATCTTTAAAGGGCCATAAACTCAGCCAAAAATCTTACAACCAAAATACGGTGATAACATACATAACTAGATTTGGTACTGATCATCCCTGCAAAGTTTCATTTTTAATCTGGCCAAATGAAAGCCCTACCGTCTTTAATGAGGCAAAATACAGCATTTATAACTAAATCAAGGGTCGTAACTCCGGTGTTACTTATACGATTTGGCTGGTTTTCAAACATATCTGAACTTACATTGATTTTAACAATCTATGTAAGTTTGGTAAAGATCAAATAATAAATGAAGGCACCAGAGTGTTCATAAGGCAGAATATAGCTTTCTTTCCAGAAAAACAAGGGCCATAACTCTGCTGTTACTAATCCTATTTGGCTGATTTTCAAACTTATCCGAGCTTTCATTGATATTATCAATATGTGCAAGTTTGCCAAATAAGGGTGTTACTAACCCAATTTAGCTGGTTTTCCAAGCCTTCATTAATATTAATAATCTGAGCAAGTTTAGTGAAGATCAAATAATAAAGGAAGGTGCTAGAGTGTTCACAAGGCAGAATATGGCATTTTCAGCAAATCAAGGGCCATTACTTTGCTGTTACGCATTCCATTTGGCTAGTTTTCGAACTTGTCCGAGTTTTTATTGATAATAACAATCTGTGTAAGTTTGGTAAAGATCAAATAATAAATGAATGTGCAAGGCAGAAAATAGCATTTTTAAAAAACAAAACAAGGGCCATAACTCCAGTGTTACTGATCCGATTTGGCTGGTTTTCAAACATGTCCGAGATTTCATTGATATCAACAGTTTTTGCAAGTATGGTAAAGAACAAATAATAAATGAAGGTGCTCAGAAAAAAACAAGGACCATAACTCCTGTGTTACTAATCCAACTTAGCTGGTTTTCGAAATTGTCCAAGCTTTCATTGGTATTAGCAATATGTGCAAGTTTAGTAAAGATCAAATAATAAATGAAGGTGCTAGAGTGTTTTCAGGGGGAAAACAGGGCCAGTGTTTTCAGGGGGAAAACAGGACCATAACTCCGGTGTTACTGATCCAATTTAATTGGTTTTCAAACTTAAACGAGCTTTCATTGATATTAACAATCTTTGTAAGTTTGGCAAAGAACAAATAATAAATGAAGGTGCTAGAGTGTTCACAAGGCAGAAAATATTGCATTTTGTTCAGAAAAAAAACAAGGGCCATAACTCTGGTGTTGCTAACCCAATTTAGCTGGTTTTCCAAGCTATTATTAATATTAACAATCTGTGCAAGTTTAGTGAAGACCAAATAATAAATGAAGGTGCTCAGAAAAAAACAAGGGCCATAACTCTGGTGTTGCTAACCCAATTTAGCTGGTTTTCCAAGCTTTTATTAATATTAACAATCTGTGCAAGTTTAGTGAAGACCAAATAATAAATGAAGGTGCTCAGAAAAAAACAAGGACCATAACTCCTGTGTTACTAATCCAACTTAGCTGGTTTTCGAACGTGTCCAAGCTTTCATTGGTATTAGCAATATGTGCAAGTTTAGTAAAGATCAAATAATAAATGAAGGTGCTAGAGTGTTTTCAGGGGGAAAACAGGGTCATAACTACGGTGTTACTGATCCGATTTGGTTGGTTTTCAAACTTGAACGAGCTTTCATTGATGATAATAACAATCTTTGTAAGTTTGGCAAAGAACAAATAATAAATGAAGGTGCTAGAGTGTTCACATGGCAGAAAATTGCATTTTGTTCAGAGAAAAACAAGGGCCACAACTCTGGTGTTGCTAAGCCAATTTAGCTGGTTTTCCAAGCTTTTATTAATATTAACAATCTGTGCAAATTTAGTGAAGACCAAATGATAAATGAAGGTGCTAGTGTGTTCACAATGCAGAAAATGGCATTTTTTCAGAAAAAAACAAGGGTCATAACTCTGGTGTTACTTACCCAATTTAGCTGGTTTTCGAACTTGTCTAAGCTTTCATTAGTATTAACAATCTATGCAAGTTTGGTAAAGATCAAATAATAATTAAGGTGCTAGAGTGTTCACAAGGCAGAAAATAGCATTTTTTCAGAGAAAACAAGGGCCATAAATCCGGTGTTACTGATCCGACTCGTTGGTTTTCGAACTTGACCGGGCTTTCATTAATCTTAACAATATGGGCAAGTTTGGTAAAATCAAATAATAAATGAAGGTGCTAGAGTGTTCACAAGGCTTAATGGCATTTTTTCAGCAAAACAAGGGCCATAACTCCGTTGAAATTAATCCTATCTGACTGGTTTTCGAATTTGTCCGAGCTTTCATTGATATAAAAACAATGGCAAAGTTTCGTAAAGATCCGAATAATAATGAAGGCCCTAGAGTGTTCACAAGGCAAACATTTACGGACGACGGACGACGGACAATTCGTCATCCCATAATCTCTGCTGACCTTCGGCGTGAATGAGTGAGTGAGATGATGAGTGAGTGAGCAAGCGAACGAGCGAGTGAGTGAGCGAGCGAGTATAGGAAGGAAGGAAGGTAGGAAGGAAGGAAGGAAGGAAGGAAGGAAGGAAGGAAGGAAGGAAGGAAGGAAGGAAGGAAGGAAGGAAGGAAGGAAGGAAGGAAGGAAGGAAGGAGGAAGGAAGGAAGGAAGGAAGGAAGGAAGGAAGGAAGGAAGGAAGGAAGGAAGGAAGGAAGGAAGGAAGGAAGGAAGGAAGGAGGAGGAAGGAAGGAAGGAAGGAAGGAAGGAAGGAAGGAAGGAAGGAAGGAAGGAAGGAAGGAAGGAAGGAAGGAAGGAAGGAAGGAAGGAAGGAAGGAAGGAAGGAAGGAAGGATTTTGTTATAGTGGTATGTGTATAACAAATATAAATAACACATTTTACAAGAACAGTGGCAAAAACACCGGGCCCCGTAATGGAAGCAATAATTGTCGACTTTAAACATAACAGTTCGTGTATCTCAAATATCGGTCCTGGCATTTACACCCGATAAGGTACAATGACTGTATGAAATGTTTTAATTAACAGTATAGTTAAACTTGTTAATCATGGAAAATAGTTAATAGGACACATATAAGGGGAGGGGAGAGAATTTCTATAGGTTACTTTAAATTACTGTTAGAAATACATTTGCACAAGGAAATTGAGATTATTATTTTTTGTGAAAGAATGAGGCCCGTCCCATAAAAAGTGTATAATAATGTAGTAAAAATTATAACCGTTTTGCATTTGATGTGCACTTGTATATATGTTAAAACAACTATTTATAGATGGATTTTCTTAAAAGACCCGTTTTAACAATTAATAGTTTTTGTATTTTTAGCACAATATACTCTATTATCAGTTACTTCTCAGCCATGTTTTAGTAAATCTCAAATGCAAAAAAACTCATCGGGACTTCAAAATTAAAAAATCTTTGTCATCTGTCAGTGTTTTTGATCCCCTGAGCCGAAGGCTCAATGTGATGTTTTGGAATCACTCTTCGTCCGTCGTCCGTCCGTTGTCTGTCCGTCGTCCGTCGTCGTCGTTATCTTTTGCTTCTGACGACTTTTTCTCAGAAACTGCTTGTCGGAATTCAACCAAATCTTATATGAATTCATTAAAATGGATTTTATAGTTGCACCAACAGCTAAGGTCATTTGGCGACATTCCAGCTTTTTATTGGTGGAGAAAGGGCATTTTTCGTGCACGGGCGCGCACCTGAGTAGCAACACCGACGTTCCGCAAGCAAGCTGGATACACACATACTAAACAGTCCTGGCCCCATGGGGAATCGAACTCACAGCGGTGAGGGACATGTGATTTCAAGTCTGAGACCACTCGACCACGGACGACCCAAAGTTTATGTGGAGCATCATTATATGTTTGTTCGAATGGTGCAACTGAGGTCATAAATGCCCCCCGCAAGGGGGCTTATCAGTTTTATTTAACAAATCTTAAAAAATCTTCTGCACAAATACAAGATGTAGAGCTGTGATATCGTCTTATGGTCCTCTAACTAGTTTGTTCTAATGGTGACCCTGAGGTCAAATTTGGACCCGTCCCAGTGTCCTAATCATTCACACGAACTTTAATCAAGAATACTTTTACGGACTTATGGAAAAAGCGGCGACTATATGCTCCCCCATAATAAATAATCTAGTGTTTTTAGTTACAATATATTTTATATCAAAAACTAAGGTAATAGTAAATGAAAAGAAAAAAACTGTGATTGGGCCTCAATAAAATGTCTCTGTGGTAATCAGTCAGCGAGAAGTAAGTAGTTAAAACAAAAAGTGCACTTCATCCTCTGCATCGGTTTATATGTACCTGTGAAATTTAAATGAGTCATTGCATAACCTTTGTAACCACGTAGTTAATTCTAGATAATTAAATACGCAGTAAAACAATTTATCATCCTTAACCTCTTTTGTGATTTTAATTATATTAATACAAAAACGTATACTAACAGCTGAAAACCTCATGCATCACATAAAAAAGTGTCTTATTCGGTTGTGACATTTACGTCTTTTTGAAAATCGGTGATACATGAACGATGTAACAACTAAGGTCATACCGGGTTGGAATGATGAATGGTGATGGGCAAAAACATGGCAATAATTGAGATGTATTGAGACCAGGAAATGAAAACATGGCAGTAATTGAAAAATGGCAATAATTGAGATGTATTGAGACCAGGAAATGAAAACATGGCAATAATTGAGATGTATTGAGCACAGGAAATGAAAAAATACTTCACGCTAAGTATTATATAACCACAGGAACTGGTCACTTTTAATTTTTGCCTTCTATTATTATAATTGTCTATAAAGGACTTTAATGGGAAATTTTGGAAAATGCTGGTGTTCTTTTTCAGAGGTCAAGCAGACGTTCGAAACAATCTCAGTTACATGCACACTATATACTAACATGTGCAGAAATAAATTTCCTATCCAACAATACCTTTCTTCCTACGATCCCTTGTAAATTCGCTGAGATATCCGAGTTCAAAGTCACCAAAGTGCAATTTCAGGCTACTCGTCGTTTGTTTATGTCCCCTATATAAACAAATGAAATTTACCGAAAATCAGGTGTCCGTTAATTCCGTTAATTTCGGCGCAGTATTCCAGCTTCAAATCACAACCAATTCACTAAAGTAAAGCATCGATACGTAAATAAATCCATATTTTATCAGTTTGCATAGTCCGTATCACGAGAAAGTCACACAACAACGAGTATTTCGCCACTTGTTATCGGCACTAGCAGACTTTACAAATGAAACCGCCATTTTCAAATGAATTACGGGGCCGAATGACGTCATAATGCGAACCTAACAGCTATGGTAAAAAAAAATACTTTTTAAAATTATTCTTGAATATATTATTAAATACGCTTGTGCTTATCCATAACACTATTATTGATTATAATAGTGTTATGGATAAGCACTAACGTATTTTCTAATATATTCAAGAATAATATTAAAAAGTAAAAATACTTACCATAGCTGTTGGATTCGCATTATGACGTCATTCGGCCCCGTAATTCATTTGAAAATGGCGGTTTCATTTGTAAAGTCCGCTAGTGCCGATAACAAGTGGCGAAATACTCGTTGTTGTGTGACTTTCTCGTGATACGGACTATGCAAACTGATAAAATATGGATTTATTTACGTATCGATGCTTTACTTTAGTGAATTGGTTGTGATTTGAAGCTGGAATACTGCGCCGAAATTAACGGAATTAACGGACACCTGATTTTCGGTAAATTTCATTTGTTTACATAGGGGACATAAACAAACGACGAGTAGCCTGAAATTGCACTTTGGTGACTTTGAACTCGGATATCTCAGCGAATTTACAAGGGATCGTAGGAAGAAAGGTATTGTTGGATAGGAAATTTATTTCTGCACATGTTAGTATATAGTGTGCATGTAACTGAGATTGTTTCGAACGTCTGCTTGACCTCTGAAAAAGAACACCAGCATTTTCCAAAATTTCCCATTAAAGTCCGTTATAGACAATTATAATAATAGAAGGCAAAAATTAAAAGAGACCAGTTCCTGTGTATATAACCTAATAAAAAAGGATTATCATGAAACAATGTAAGAGAAAAAACGTTTATCCCCGTTTTTTTTAAGCTTTTTTCTTTTCTTTTTCCATTATCTATTTGGAAACTTGGAGAATGAGATTTACATAAATTAACGCTCAAATTTGCATGTGAACGGGGTTCTTAGTTGTTGCCGAATCGCCTGGAGTGTGTTAAAGGCATCGTTTGTATTAATGTTCACTAGAAGAGCAACATACTATGGTGGCGCATTTGTGCGATTTCATTTTCATTGTTTTGGAACGCAAACAAATACCATGCAAAGCAAAAGGTAAAACAGAAACTGCAAACAGATCTTAAAGCAAAAACACGACAAAGACGAACAAATGCAAAGTGAAAAAGAGAATGAAGGTGTATCGTAAACACAATAATCGTGTATTTGTAATATGATCATGTTAATTTTTTATTTTTTTTCACTTCAGTCTGTCTAAAAAATACACTAACATATGTATTACCCTTTTTCTAAACTAACCAGCGAAATAACTGCAAAATTACACTATAAAACTGTTTATCAAAACTCTATCCAGGTGTTCATGTTATATAATAATGTATGTGTGCCGATTAAAAGTTCAGGGGTTCTTAAAATAGCCGTGATTGAATATGCGTAAAATGAATTATGAGTTGGTAACTCTTAATTCAACGCTCACGTTTTTGGGTTTGTCCTGGATGGTTGTGTCCATAGAGTTTGGATTCTCAAAATATGTTAGTTATTATACATACCTCGTCGTCCGTAGGTTTAAATAAAAATAGTATACTTATGTTGTAAAATGTGGCTATTGTTTGCGGAATAGCTACTTTAATTAATATATCACAGATTATATCAAACTCACCACAGTGGTTACTTCCCCTTTCTGTTACAGTAACCACGGACACATTCAGCTAAGTTTAATTGTTTGGTTAAATATATTTTAGGTCAATATTTCAACTTTGATTTGTTCACAATACAGGAAAATAGTGTGAAAACGCTGATTACAAAGCAAGAGTTTGCTGTACCAAGCAATACCTCGTGTAACGCTATTTTGTAATTCCATGGCCTCAGCTATCGTCACGTGATTTGTGTGGATTATTGGCTACAATATCACTGCGCGGAGGTGGAGATTATATACGTTGAGCCATTTTGTTTTACGAAATGTCAGGTATCATACAGGATATTGAAAAAAAAAATTGCAGTGGTTCATTCTCCACTCGTAACCTCTAAGGATGTTCGATGGAGACGCTTTACGCGATTAAAGAGTATTTAAAAACAGATTAATAAAACAATGAGCGCTGATAGTTTAACTTTTATAACAGCGCATTCTTCATTGAACAACATCAAGTATTATTACCTGATCTCCTATATAAATGCTATATCGTCATTTCTTGCTAATTCACTAAGGAAAAGACTGTTCCCGGTGAAAACGAACTGTCACCGGGCTTTAGTTTCGACTGTTTCCCTCACGTGCTGGAATTTCGTTTGCGTTACGTCATGTCGCTTTTTTCACCATAGGTTCCCATTATAAAACAAATTTTCATTTTCACTGTTTAGTACAGTAACATTAATCAGGTAATAAAACAGTTATCACATGTGTGTTTGGGGAACAGTCAAAACTGTTTTCCCTTGGTGTCGGGGGATGTCAGTGTGAACTGTTTCCCTCGGCCTATCGGCCTCGGGAAACAGTTCACACTGCCATCCCCTCCACCTCGGGAAAACAGTTTTGACTGTTCCCCAAACACACATGTGATAACTGTATATTATAATTTCGTTCTAAACATTTTCCTATCATTATGTTTAAAATGCATGTGATATAAAATATTAGACCAACGAAGGTTCCCTGTAGCCAAGGAACGCAACTCGTACACGGTATGTATTTGTTAACCGCGAAGAGTTGCTACCATCAACAATATTTTGTTGTTCTTAAATCTTCCTGTATTTTCCATACCCGAAACTTAAGTATATATAATACAATCGATGAATAAATGGCCTAACTTCGGATAACATTGAAACCAGACTGAAACAAGCTAATGTGTTTTACCAACTGAATACAGTACTGATGTTTGAGTCTAAATCTGTATTATACCTCGCTGATTCGTTTAAACACAACGCAGTTCTTTCTTTATCTTAATTTTCGTAAATGACACAAGCGCGTTCATGATGGAAATATTAGATAAATCACTGAATTCATATCAAATGGTTTGCAACATATCGCCGTTACTTATAGACGCCTTATCATCCTCCGAGCATAAATTATATGCTACTGAATCCGTATCCAACATTACTTAATACGTAACAAATCTTACTGAATCCGTATCAAGCCTTACCGAATCCGTATCAAACCTTACTGAATCCATATCCAACCTTACCGAATCCGTATCAAACCTTACTGAATCCATATCAAACCTTACCGAATCCGTATCTAACCTTACTGAATCCGAATCAAACCTTACTGAATCCGTATCAAGCCTTACCGAATCTCTATCGGTAAATCGTATAAAAACTATGTCCACATAAAAACTTACTGCATCCATATCAAGCCTTACCGAATCCGTATCAAACCTTACTGAATCCATATCAAGCCTTACCGAATCCGTATCAAGCCTTACTGAATCCGTATCAAAACGTACCGAATCCGTATCAAACATTACCGAATCCGTACCAACCCTTAACGAATCCGTATCAAACCTTACTGAATCCATATCAAGCCTTACCTAATCCGTATCAAGCCTTACTGAATCCGTATCAAACATTACTGAAATCGTTTAAAAACTATGTCCACATAAAAACTTACTGAATAAATATCAAACCTTACTGAATCGATATCAAACATTACTGATAGATACTGAATCCAAATAAAACCTTATTGAATCCATATAAAGCCTTATTGAATCCAAATCAAATATTTTATTCAATCTGTATCAAACTTTACCGAATCCGTATCAATCCCTACTGAATCCGTAACACATTTTGAAGAGTAATTAATGTGTCTTTGATAAGGTTGTAGTGGAGCTGTTTTACGCTTTAGCAAAACACTGTTTGACATGATCTTTAACGGCAGTAAGACAAGAAGTTACAAAGTTGGAGATGTTTGCAGGGGTAGGCAGGGAATCAATCCGTTCTTGGATATAACATGAATTGTCTCCCTTCGTTTTTAATATCCATAATATAACTGTCTCAACGAAATGATAAGAGAAATACTTTTGTTTGTTTGTTTGTTTGTATAGTGTTTTACGTCATTTTCAACGCATGCAAGGTTATATATGACGGTCGATTTTTTTGTGGATGAGGCAGACCGCCCACTTTTCCTAGGCAGAACCAGTAGTGTACATCTCCCGCCATCACTTTCTCCATAAAAATTTGATTGTAATATAATGTGTAAATGTGTGTATAATATTATATATGCTAACCGAATATAAATCAAATTACCACAGTGAGACATGTTCGTATTCTACGCATGCAATATCGATTAGATAAGTAGAGAAATATGTTAGTTTCGTTCTTGTGTGAATATTTATTTGGCAAGCATGCATTACAATAGATAATTATATAAATAATATTTACGATTTTCTTTGCTTCATACATATTTAAACAAAAACAAATACACATATTATGGTATGTCAATGATAAACGAGGATGTTCTGAAATAAGATATCTAGTTGTTTTCAGTCTGTTAAATTGGAGGTAGATTAAAGTGACACACGGCAATCTTGAAGTATTTGAAATGGGTATCTCAATTTATATATCCAATATCAATTTTACTTTTACCCTGGTTACATTTAAATAAATCAAATTTTAAGTATTCACTATTTCGTCTTATTATACTATAAGTTTTAATATATTATTGGTGCAATAATATCAAAACTTAATAATATGCAAAAACAAATGGCTTAATACAATTCTTATAATTAACATTAATGATTGAACAATGCATTTAT
Organism: Cyrtodaria siliqua; assembly: GCA_037043455.1. NCBI lineage: Eukaryota > Metazoa > Mollusca > Bivalvia > Adapedonta > Hiatellidae > Cyrtodaria > Cyrtodaria siliqua. The sequence continues at coordinate 13 of JAWPHD010018091.1, read as the reverse complement.
GTTGGAAAACTAG